>CALYDF020003346.1:0-10678 GCA_944474145.2 Dicrocoelium dendriticum
ACTGTGGCCTACTTCAGCAAGATCTCAACCGCTTATCCACATGGTCTGCAGAAGTTCTTCTCCCGGACAACCCAGACAAGTCTGTATTTATGAGCCTGGGGAAGAATGCTAACGGCCGAAACTTCACTCTAGACAGCCAAACGCTATATCCCTCACCCTCCGTGCAGGACCTAGGTGTACTCTCACGCTACGATTTGAAGTCCGTGGAAAACACGAAAGGGCTCTATCGGAACGGACTGCGCATGCTTTGTGCGCTCAAACGTAGCTTCGGCACATGGTCTGAAGAGGTTGCCACTCGCCTCTTCTCTTCTATCATTAGACCAATGCTAGAGTACGGTTCGCCCGCGTACTTTCCGATTACCAGAGGCGAGTCACAAAACATCGAACGTGTCCAACACGTTGCTACCAGGCTCATCCCGAGTTTACGTGGCTTGGGGTATGAAGACCGGTGCGAGAAACTAGGGCTCTTCATTTTGTTCTACCGTCGGGTGCGAATCGATCTCATTATGACCTACCGAATCATACATCTCCGTGAGTTCCCCATGCTAAGGTCAATGCTGCACTTACGAGCGCCATGCAGCACACGCGGACACATATAAAAACTTGTCGTGCCGGATTTGAAATGTGTTCCCCACCAACTGTGCTTCGAATGGAGAGTGGTAAACATTTGGAACAGTTTCCCGAACATGTGATTGAGGCAACATCAGTGCAACAGTTCAAAACGTTGTTAGATTTGTATTTTGCCTCTATTCGATTCGGAGAACGACTGCAAACTAACGATGACATTTCACATTTGTGAATCCTGAAATATCGTAAGTCGAATTTTCTAAATATTACATGAGAACGACGATGATATTCACGGTTGACAAATTTTATAACGTTTTTCGCCATATTTCGAAAGGGTTGTAAATAATCCTTTTATACTTGCTCTATAATACAGTATTCGGTATTCAGTATTCAGTGTACACATCCAATAGCTTGAGGTGTAGATGGCAACATCACATTCAGCTTCAGATGGCGAAATATAGCGAATCTGATCTCTGGCCCACTAATTCTATGGTTTCTTGATGTCACGTACAATATAATTTATGCACAATGCTAGATTATCTCTCGGTAGGTCTAAAACCAGACGTTTTGATCAAACATATACAACATTGCAAATGCGATTAGCTCAAAGTTCACAACCCAGTATTTAAAATCACAATGGTACATAATATATTAATTTGGATATAGGCGATGGGGCATCATTAATCAAAGTCCAGACTTTTGATACCTTACCAAGTAGCAGCATAGCCCGCCCTCTGCAGCTACACCTAGCAATTATACACCTGCATATTGCACACCTATTACTCTGTACCTTCAATATTTACAATTTTGAACACTAATCTGCATTCAAAAAATCTGCGGATTCACAAACAACATTCGTTATTGTTTCGGTATATAAACCACTTGGCACTCGGGTTAAGTGTGGCATATTTTACGGTATCTTTTACTTATATGCAGCGCAGGCTTATCTATCCGAAATACCTATTTGCAACTCAATTTACTTTTGACCCCCAATAAATCTTGAGCGCTTACTATAAAGTACGAATTCATTTAATTAAACGAATTAATTGCGCAACAAAATCTGCGTCGTGCAACACGTAAAGCAATATTTAGATAAGTGGAGAGAGGCCGGTTTTCATTTACAAATAATAAACGTGCTTACGGCACAAATTACTACCGCTCCGAACTCACGTGATTCTGTTATCTGCATTACAAGCATAAGCGGCAAACTCGCATGTCATGGCCCCATGATCAATTGACACAAATTATAAATATCCCACCATTTTATTTAAGATAACTTCAACATTATATTCCACACCAATTCATGAATCGACTTCTGGTTTTCCCACCTCTGTTTAATGTAAAAGCGTGTGATTTTGTTAAACTGCCTTGTATACTCAAGTCTACTCACAAAAGTGAGTAAACTTTGAGGGACACGGAGCGTCGTAGCATGACCCAACTCCCTGAGTATATTCTTAATCTACACCCACACAACGCAAAGCTCAACTTTACTAAACTACCTTGCAAACCACATTCCTACTTACATTGACCAAAGACCTATGCCAGTCCACCCAGTGTATAACAATCGAAGGTTTCTTCTTATATATCACATTACAAACGTTAACATTTACTTAACTAAATTATATTGGTTTTTAGGGTTAGAGCAAACCTAAGCCTGACTGATTGTTTGCCACGTAGAAACTACACCTGAGTGCTCGTGAACGGCACATCTACTCGTGTACAACTTGATACAGCGTATGACATTATCAAAATCTCCACAAGTTCCTTGTGTCATATAAAAGAACCGAAGTTGATCGCGACTAATAAAGTAGCACACGATGCTTCCGAATATGTCCCTAAACTTGTAGCAGAGGGTGCTGGTGAAATCTCTTCCAACGCTGTTCAGAAGACGGGAATTTGTTACCAAACTGACCGACTTGCATTTAACTTGTTGGGTATTGATTGGATTAAGTAGTTAGCACCATTTTATATCTCAATAACACGATAGGCAAGCAGGTTCAATTGCATCCAATCACTCCAACGGAAACAATGCAGATGACACAGGTTCTAAAGTGCAGGTTTTCTACCGATTTTCAAGATTGTTTGGTACTGTACAAAATTCAGGAGCAGTACCTGTTATAGACACAAGCTACTTGTATCCAGATGCGGAGCAACTAGTTTTGCCTCCCGGTGCCGAAGGAAATTTGTCAGTTTTAAATCGGTAAATCAACAAACCTGCGAACAGAATCTTAAATAGTTCGCTTCATTTAACCAACATCAGTGATCTAATTTTAGAGCGCTGCTTTAATGCATGTATCTTAATTGTTACAATACTTAAGTACAAAGTTTCCGGATGCAATTTGTGTGCATTACTTGTGGCCGTATTCTTGAAAACATAAACAAAATTCTCTTTGTATGGGAAGAACCACCAATCAGTGAGTAGTACCTGAGTTATCGATTATTGTCGGCAGTTCGTTAAATTTTTCATGTTTAGAATACGTTCGCACAGCTGGAAATACCAATAGTTCGAGTAGGAATGTGCACAACTGATTTCCAAGATGATATTTCCATTTGAAACACAGAATTTCAGAAGATACAGTTACTTTGTTGCAAACAAGATTTCACAAGTTGCTCCAATATTTAACCTTCGGAAAAGAATGTCTATGATCCATATCTTCCTCATCTTCGTCAAGCGGATAAACATAGTCATCATCATTTATGATTGACGGTGTAAGAAAATCACATTTTCTACCAACATAATGAATTTGATAAAATCTACGGCATGTCCTTAGTCAAACTATATATGATTGAGAGCGTCATTAGGTTAAATCAGAAGCAAATCACATCGTTCTATGGAACATTTCATCGTATATTCGTTTTGTTTTGCAAATTCGTTGCTTTGAAACTGTGTCTAATTCAGCGTGGTGTATTTTTTATGCATTTA
Source organism: Dicrocoelium dendriticum (assembly GCA_944474145.2). Classification (NCBI taxonomy): domain Eukaryota; kingdom Metazoa; phylum Platyhelminthes; class Trematoda; order Plagiorchiida; family Dicrocoeliidae; genus Dicrocoelium; species Dicrocoelium dendriticum. Next base: position 3,491 of record CALYDF020003346.1, read on the forward strand.
CTGTCAAATCCCCATTTTCTATTCTTTAAATTAGGTAAAATGCTAATGCAAGCCTGACAGAACTTTGCTGCCTATCCACCCCGTTTGTTACTTATATCTCCGCAACCTGGCTTTCTTTAGGAACAGATTTCCAAGGGCTCAGCTACAAAATAAACAGAAACGACGACATCGAGAGGACTATTAAAATGTATCTAAACATTATATTTTCTTTGTTCTGTGGAATGTTTTAGAGAAGTGATGAAATCCCAGTGTTGCTTCACCACATCATTTACAACGTCTGCTCGACTACGCCATAGAGATTTTACTGTCATTCGCTTTCTAGACCATTTACCCGAATAAAGAAATACCTGATGGTTTACAAAAAATAAGGATAATATCCGTTCGATCTTATAAAACGTGTAACGGAATGTACGTTGAGAGAAGCTGCATGAACACAAGCACGATACAGGAATTAGTCAGTACGTGGTACAAATACAGCTTTGGGTTATTTTGAGGATGTCTCGGCACACCCGATTGGAAGCCCGCCGTTAGAGCGGTGTTGTCATATTTCTTGTCAAAGCAGTCATCAAGCTGAATTTAATTTTTCGCCAGTTTCCTCAATACCTATCCAGCCCTTTTCTGTTTTGCTATTTGGCTTAATGACTCTGAGAATTGACTCCTCCGACATCACTACATTTTCACTGAGTTAATTTTTGTGGGAAACCTTATGAATACCATTGAGATAAGCAAACATAGTTACTCTTCTTGACATGACCCACACTTTTCTTTCTAAGCTCCTTTACCAAAATGCTTGCTAGTTCATATCGAACGTGTGGTGTAAGCAGAAAACGTCATGTTGTTCCCCCGCTTTTGAACCATCTTCAAGGCTTCGCAAAGAGGAGCTACATAATTAGCCAGCAAATGTAGAACACCAGGCAAATTCCGTCTATTTTTTTGGCCTCCATTTTCATTCCGGATATCTTCCCTGTGAGCATACATTATCATAGTTATTTTGAAGAGAAACCTGAGGGTGTCAAATGTTCTAGCTTGAATTTAACGTCACCACTTTTCTACAACTGCTAGCTACATATTTTATTAGTTGGTTTACCTTCAAATAACCGGAACGCTTGCTTATTGTGTAAGCGAATTTATTGAGCAGGCGGTATACTATTCTTATTCACATGGTCTTTTGAAAGGGAATACACCATCAGTGTTCGCAGTGTGCAGTCAGTTTCGCAGATCCCGAATAATAGAAACTACTTCGTCTTTAGATGCCTACTTCCAACTTTTTTATTTTTTTCAGCTAAAACCACGTATTGAAATCATGCTGGAAATGCCGCACAACAGTAGATCGGAACCGGTGTAACATAGCGAGGTTTTCATGACCAATCTTAATTGGCGTCTAACAGACATCAATAAAATCGGTTACGGTGCGTTTTTTCCTGCCAACATGTGGTCGCATTTTCAATACTTCAAATTCGCGCAAATCTTCTACATCAGCATTACACATATTTTTCGCTGTATACGTGCTGTAAATGTCCCATTCTGCTCCCCGGAGATCGACGTCTTCAATAAATATTCCGTCTTCAGTCTCAACATGAGTATCACAATTCATTTTTGTCAATTCAGTTATGGAGCTACTTTTTCGAGATTTACATTTGGTATTGAACAATCATGCTACTAATAATGCCGCCCGCTATCACATGCCGCCTGGGGTGGACCGCCCCCCCCAACGACACACTTCTGGCTCTACTGTATTCTGTTATTCAACCAGTTAATCAAGAATTTGACCAACCACAGCAGGCTGGTATCAATCACTCCTGTAAACAATTGAACATGGGCAGCACCCATTTTATTAGTGAAAAGCAAAATAATAGACGCATCAGTAAATGCAATTTATATTGCGAAATATTAAAACGTGCTCGCAAAACATCAAATGTATGAAAAACAACCAAAAAGACAGAATGAATAATTTTTACAGTATTATTCATAAGTAAAATTCTGGTGTTCATTTCGTGCCGTACATATTTCTTTGCACCTTTTCATAAACACCTTTGTTTCAGCAGCTGTATATGGAAAACAAAATCATATGCAAATAGTCCACAAATATATGAATTCGTACGGCAGGTTTCTGATAAAAACGTTGGTTGGGTGCGTTATAAATAACGGTAACGCAATTATTTAACTATGAGCTTATCTGTTTTTTGAGAACCTACATTGCGCTTTTTCCTGCAAAGCCTAATTACACTTCAATATAGAGCCATGTGGAATATTTGATTAGAAAGCGTAGAAGTTATGGAAAAATAGTGAAAACACAAAGTTTATGAATTTGTATTAGAAGTTGACATTGTGTGATCAATGTACAACATAAAGACCACATGAAATATTCCGCACATTAATTAATATGCAAATTGGATATAAATGCTAATTATAGTATTTAACAGCATGGTTGCTAATTGCATAGTTTTTTATATTGGTTCATTTAGGCGTGGCGTTTTATTTGACTAACACATGTGGCACAAGGCAGAAGGTCTTGATGAATTGAGAATTGCGAATAAGATAACACTTATACGTATCCCCGCTTGACTGCAATCAATGCAACACATAGACACCGAAGGCGAAGCAAAGATATTTCTGTGAGACCACTACATTTTATTGAGTAAAATTCTTCGCACCGTAATTAAAACGGTTGGGATTGTATGTAAGAAATTTCTTAATATTCAAAAACACAGCCATACATAAATCTACTGCAAATACGTGCAGGGTTACACTTTTCCAGGTTGATTTGTGATTGGCACGTGTATTATTGACCGCACCAATTATGAGAGTTGTGGCCAAATAAACACAACAAGCTGAAGCGAAAACATACTTGTGAGTAAATTGTGCAGCAACCTAGGAGGGCAGACAATTAGGTATACAGTTTTACAGACAGTTTTAGATTTTACAACAATGTGAACGTTGTGTTTATCACAATACATGCAACCAGAGTTCATATAAAGCTTAAAAATATTGAAATATATCCGATTGCAACTAGACCATGCCGAAAAAGGTAATAATAATAATAATAATAAACTAATAAAGTAGCACACGATGCTTCCGAATATGTCCCTAAACTTGTAGCAGAGGGTGCTGGTGAAATCTCTTCCAACGCTGTTCAGAAGACGGGAATTTGTTACCAAACTGACCGACTTGCATTTAACTTGTTGGGTATTGATTGGATTAAGTAGTTAGCACCATTTTATATCTCAATAACACGATAGGCAAGCAGGTTCAATTGCATCCAATCACTCCAACGGAAACAATGCAGATGACACAGGTTCTAAAGTGCAGGTTTTCTACCGATTTTCAAGATTGTTTGGTACTGTACAAAATTCAGGAGCAGTACCTGTTATAGACACAAGCTACTTGTATCCAGATGCGGAGCAACTAGTTTTGCCTCCCGGTGCCGAAGGAAATTTGTCAGTTTTAAATCGGTAAATCAACAAACCTGCGAACAGAATCTTAAATAGTTCGCTTCATTTAACCAACATCAGTGATCTAATTTTAGAGCGCTGCTTTAATGCATGTATCTTAATTGTTACAATACTTAAGTACAAAGTTTCCGGATGCAATTTGTGTGCATTACTTGTGGCCGTATTCTTGAAAACATAAACAAAATTCTCTTTGTATGGGAAGAACCACCAATCAGTGAGTAGTACCTGAGTTATCGATTATTGTCGGCAGTTCGTTAAATTTTTCATGTTTAGAATACGTTCGCACAGCTGGAAATACCAATAGTTCGAGTAGGAATGTGCACAACTGATTTCCAAGATGATATTTCCATTTGAAACACAGAATTTCAGAAGATACAGTTACTTTGTTGCAAACAAGATTTCACAAGTTGCTCCAATATTTAACCTTCGGAAAAGAATGTCTATGATCCATATCTTCCTCATCTTCGTCAAGCGGATAAACATAGTCATCATCATTTATGATTGACGGTGTAAGAAAATCACATTTTCTACCAACATAATGAATTTGATAAAATCTACGGCATGTCCTTAGTCAACTATATATGATTGAGAGCGTCATTAGGTAAATCAGAAGCAAATCACATCGTTCTATGGAACATTTCATCGTATATTCGTTTTTGTTTTGCAAATTCGTTGCTTTTGAAAACTGTGTCTAATTCAGCGTGGTGTATTTTTTATGCATTACTGTCAAATCCCCATTTTCTATTCTTTAAATTAGGTAAAATGCTAATGCAAGCCTGACAGAAACTTTGCTGCCCTATCCACCCCGTTTGTTACTTATATCTCCGCAACCTGGCTTTCTTTAGGAACAGATTTCCAAGGGCTCAGCTACAAAATAAACAGAAACGACGACATCGAGAGGACTATTAAAATGTATCTAAACATTATATTTTCTTTGTTCTGTGGAATGTTTTAGAGAAGTGATGAAATCCCAGTGTTGCTTCACCACATCATTACAACGTCCTGCTCGACTACGCCATAGAGATTTTACTGTCATTCGCTTTCTAGACCATTTACCCGAATAAAGAAATACCTGATGGTTTACAAAAAATAAGGATAATATCCGTTCGATCTTATAAAACGTGTAACGGAATGTACGTTGAGAGAAGCTGCATGAACACAAGCACGATACAGGAATTAGTCAGTACGTGGTACAAATACAGCTTTGGGTTATTTTGAGGATGTCTCGGCACACCCGATTGGAAGCCCGCCGTTAGAGCGGTGTTGTCATATTTCTTGTCAAAGCAGTCATCAAGCTGAATTTAATTTTTCGCCAGTTTCCTCAATACCTATCCAGCCCTTTTCTGTTTTGCTATTTGGCTTAATGACTCTGAGAATTGACTCCTCCGACACAACTACATTTTCACTGATTTAATTTGTGTGGGAAACGTTATGAGTACCATTGAGACAAGAAAACATAGTTACTTTTCTTGACATGACCCACGCTCTTCTTTCTAAGCTACTTTACCAAAATGCGCGCTAGTTCATATTGAACGTGTGGTGTAAACAGAAAAAGTCCTGTTGTTCCTTCGCTTTTGAACCACCTTCAAGGCTTTGCAAAGAGGAGCTACATAATTAGCCAACAACAGTAGAACTCCAGGCAAATTCCGTCGATTTTTCTGCCCTCCATTTTCATTCTGGATATTTACCTGTGAGCACACATTATCATAGTTATTTTGACGAGAAACTGAGGGTGTCAAATGTTTTAGCTTGAATTTAACGTCACCACTTTTCTACAACTGCTAGCTACATATTTTATTAGTTGCTTTACATTCAAGTAACCGGAACGCTTGCTTATTGTGTAAGCGAATTGATTGAGCAAGCGGTATACTATTCGTATTCACATGGTCTTTTGAATGGGAATACACCATCAGTGGTCGCAGTGTGGAATCAGTTTCGCAGATCCCGAATAAACGAAACTACTTCGTCTTTAGATGCTTTGTTCCAGCTTTTTTATTTGTTTCAGCTAAAACCACGTATTGAAATCATGATGGAAATTCCGCACAACAGTAGATCGGAACCGGTGTAACCATAGCGAGGTTTTCATGACCAATCCTTAATTGGCGTCTAACAGACATCAATAAAATCGGGTTACGGTGCGTTTTTTTCCTGCCAACATGTGGTCGCATTTTCAATACTTCAAATACGCGCACAACTTCTACATCAGCAATACAAATATTTTTCGCTGAATACGTGCTGTAAATGTCGCATGCTGCTACCCGAAGGTCAACGTCTTCAATAACTATTCCGTCTTCAGTCTCAACATGAGTATCACAATTCATTTTTGTCAATTCAGTTATGGAGCTACTTTTGCGAGATTTACATTTAGTATTGAAAAATCATGCTACTAATAATGCCGCCCGCTATCACATGCCTCCCGGGGTGGACCGCCCCCCCCCCCCAACGACACGCCTCTGGCTCTAATTTACTCTGCTATTCAACCAGTTAACCAAGAATTTGACCAACTACAGCAGGCTGGTATCAATCACTCCTGTAAACAATTGAAGATGGGCAGCACCTATTTTATTAGTGATAAGCAAAATAATAGACGCATCAGTAAATGCAATTATAGTGCGGAAATATTAAAACGTGCTCGCAAAACATCAAATGTATGAAAAAACAACCAAAAAGACAGAATGAATAATTTTTACAGTATTATTCATAAGTAAAATTCTGGTGTTCATTTCGTGCCGTACATATTTCTTTGCACCTTTTCATAAACACCTTTGTTTCAGCAGCTGTATATGGAAAACAAAATCATATGCAAATAGTCCACAAATATATGAATTCGTACGGCAGGTTTCTGATAAAAACGTTGGTTGGGTGCGTTATAAATAACGGTAACGCAATTATTTAACTATGAGCTTATCTGTTTTTTGAGAACCTTCATTGCGCTTTTTCCTGCAAAGCCTAATTACACTTCAATATAGAGCCATGTGGAATATTTGATTAGAAAGCGTAGAAGTTATGGAAAAATAGTGAAAACACAAAGTTTATGAATTTGTATTAGAAGTTGACATTGTGTGATCAATGTACAACATAAAGACCACATGAAATATTCCGCACATTAATTAATATGCAAATTGGATATAAATGCTAATTATAGTATTTAACAGCATGGTTGCTAATTGCATAGTTTTTTATATTGGTTCATTTAGACGTGGCGTTTTATTTGTGTAACACATATGGCACAAGGCAGAAGGTCCTGTTGAATTCAGGATTGCGAATAAGATAACACTTATACGTATCCCCGCTTGACTGCAATCAATGCAACACATAGACACCGAAGGCGAAGCAAAGATATTTCTGTGAGACCACTACATTTTATTGAGTAAAATTATTCGCACCGTAATTAAAACGGTTGGGATTGTATGTAAGAAATTTCTTAATATTCAAAAACACAGCCATACATAAATCTACTGCAAATACGTGCAGGATTACACTTTTCCAGGTTGCTTTGTGATTGGCACGTGTATTATTGACCGCACCAATTATGATAGTTGTGACCAAATAAACACAACAAGCTGAAGCGAAAACATACATACATACTATGAGGGTAGACAATTAGGTTTACTGTTTTACAAACAGTTTTAGATTTTACAACAATGTGAACGTTGTGTTTATCACAATACTTGCAACCAGAGTTCATATAAAGCTTAAAAACATTGAACCATATCCGATTGCAACTAGACCATGC
>CALYDF020003347.1:0-12172 GCA_944474145.2 Dicrocoelium dendriticum
AGTCATTCGGAGTATGTATGGTAAATAGTGCAAGACACAAGGGAATCGGCGTTGACTAGCTGGTTTATGGAAGTGTGGATTGAATTCTAGTGCAGCTGGCATATGGCTTTGTTAACCGTATAATAGATATGATGAAGATAATCCTCGCTAATGGGTAGAAAAAGCAGTGTGTATGTGTAATCATGGTGAATGCGGTTTAAAGCTATATATATATACATATATATATATATATATATATATATATATATATATATATATGTGCCCCATGCTGCGGCTGATGTTGCATTCTTGATGCTTCTTCACCGCAGTTGGGCTAAACCAACTTACACTTAAACTAGGTCTTTTTAAGCTGGCTAAATTTCATTCCGCTTTATTTGGTTTGTTTTGCCTCCCTGAATAATGTTCTATTAACTGGCCACGTTGCTTACACTAATTGCGCTTATCTTCGGTAATTTTGTTGCGTTTGTAGCATTTTAAGTAACTTGTGGACATTTCTTACTTATCACGGATTTGTTGCTGACCAAATTACTTCATATGGTAATTAAGCGAAGAGTTATGCCACCATATCTGTATGCATTATTGGATTTATTTTATTTCAGCTTGTCGTTTAAAGTGAACGGCTGTTGTTTGATATCCCTGGTATGGTTTCGCTTGATGTGTATGTTGACAAGGTGTCTACCTGTCTATTACCCACTACATCGTTCATACTGGCTCCAGGAGACAGTTGGTCGTTGCTGGAGGGGACGGGGTGCACTGTTCTTGTGGCCGTGTTAGGCTCAAAGAGAGGTTCCATGCACTCAGTGTGGAGCGGACTACGGTCCAGCCACCGCCTTGTGTGCGGTTGATTCCCCAAATACAGCGTGCTTGTGTTTGCCTTTGAAGGAGTGTGGGCCGGCTCCGTTGATGAAACGTGGTTCCCATCCGCATGCCTCCCGGTCTTATTCCTTCGGGTTTACACTGGATATGGGGTATGTGGGTGGTATCTGTGGGTGGTGCAGCGCAAGCCATCCATGGTCCCTCTGTAGGCGCAGGCGTCCTGTGGCTTGCCACAGTGACAGGCAAATCCGAAACCAGATGCCGCCAACCATATATATATATGTATGTATATATATATATACATATATGTAAATATATATATGTATATAGATATATATACATATACATATATATATATATATGTTACAACGATATGTATATACTGATGCATAATGCGTATAATGTAGATATATATATATATATATAAACGTAAAAGGAACTGTATATATGCATATATATATATGTATATATATGTATATATATATCTATATGTACTACTATCTATCTGTACTACTTACTCTAAGTGTGCCGACTAATCCGGTCTCGTCTGATCGGTCCCCTGCTCTCCGAATTCATTCAGATTGCTGTGACGTCACCGGCATTGAATGAGAAGTGCGAACGCTCTGTCCTCATTACCTCTCGAGACCCATTGACTTTTTCTCACCCTATAAGTAAACCTCTCCCTATCCGGACCGTCTCCTTATGACGTTCTCTACTTTCATTCCTTCTCTAATCGGACTGCCAACTATGTGCCCTGTAATAATCTAGTCCCATCTGACCGGTCTGCCTCTTTGACCCTTTCCAGACCAGCAACATTTAAACGGTCTAGACTCTGTAGACTCAAGCTATGTCGCACTTACGTTGACAACCTGCTAGACTTGATCACCCTCTATTTATATAGTCACCTCTACCTCTCGACCCACTCCATTTGCCCTCCTAAAATTAGCTGTTGGACTCAATGTCGTTTCGCCGACTAATCCTGTCTCGTCTGTTTGGTCTCCTGCTTTCCAACTTCTCTCAGACTCCTGTGACATTACTAGCCATCGTTCAGATGACTGAGCGCCGTTCGTATCCAATCATTCTTCAATCGGACGATTGAGTCACTGTCATCCGTAACTCAGCCTCAGCTGATCAGCCAAATTCTATGGGACTGCTACCAGGCTACCGGGATGTTAGCGGTCTAGGCTCCGTCGATCCAAAGCACTTCCTCCCTCACCTTGATATCCTACTGAACTTGTTCGCCCTATGTTGATATAACCACTTCTATCTCTGACCAGTCCAATCCTACTGACGCCACTTACCTTCCCAAATGAACCATAGGACTCTATCACAATGCGCCGACCAAGTCCAACCTCGGCAGCTCGGTCTTCTCTCCTACTTCTGCGACCCTGCCTGCCTTGCTGGGAAGACTGAACGCTCCGTCCCCATTACCTCGCGAGCCCCGTGGACTTTTCCACACCTTATAAGTAAACTTCTCCCTATCCGGACCGTCTCCTCTCCTTATGGCGCCCTCTACTATCATTTCTTCTCTAATCGGACTGCCAACTCTTAGTGCCTTGTAGTAACCTAGTCTCATCTGACCGGTGTGCTCCTTTGACCTTTTCCAGACTAGCAAGATATACCGATCTAATCTCTCTAGACTCACAACTATGTCTTGCTTACATTGACAACCCGCTAGACTTGTTTACCCTTTATTAATATAGGCTCTTCCGTCAGTAACCTGTACCCTCAAATCTTCAATCGGATGACCGACGCTTAGTGCCATGCCCTTCTTTGTCATCATCTGTTCAGTGAAATTCTCTGGGACTACTACGAGGCCTCCGGATGTGTCGACTTCTCGAGTCTCGTCTATTCGGTCTCCGGCTCTCAGAGTTCTCTCAGATTACCGGGATGTTAGCGGTGCTATTTCAGAACTGAACGTTTCATACTTCGCACGAGAGCGTCCTTGGCTTCATCACACCTTAGTAGGAAACCTTTTTTATCCTGACTATCGTCTCCTAATTGCTCTCATGAGTTACTCTTCGCACTGCCGTCCGCATTCTTCCGCTCATAGCTGATTCTTTAAATTTCCTTTTCTTCTTGGAACGTTGCTTTACCTATGTTGCTCCCGCATTCGGTCTCAACCTAGTTGTCCTTAGTTACACCTAAGATGCCGCTCGCATTCGGTCTGCTGTCATCATCATCGGTTTACCTGTTACTCTCCAACAATCATAATAATCGCTTAACTTTGTCAACACGCTTTGTTATATCCTTCTTTCTACTTAGTAGTTGTAGTCTGAGGCACACCAGCGACATGATGTAAAGAACGCGCTTACAAATCATGTATACTAAACAAAATGACATAAATTTTAATGTATCATAGGCACCGTTGCGCGCCACCAGTCTGTGATTGTGATTCTTGCTTCGCTGCTGTCTTTCTGTTTGGCTGCCTCTTGTCCGTTGCCCGTTTTCTCTCGAGATTTCCACAGATACATCCGCCAAAACAAGAAGGTTTATCCACTGGGAATAGTCGACCCACTTTCAATGGCCAGCTGGTTTACATGCTTGTTCTTTTCTCCGAGAGATGAAGAATCCACACATCGTTCCAAATGGAGCCATTTTTGCCATTCCGGAGAAGCTACCACCACGGGGTCTAAACAAATGGGTATAGCTCGCCTCGTACTCACAGCAGAAAAATTTACTCACCTGGACTAATGTAGTTACATGGATCCACTGTTCCACAACCGGAGACTGACAATTCTGGCGTGATTACGTTCAATGCCTCAAACATTCCGATTCTCCAGTCATCTGGAGCTTTTCTGATGTCATTTCACGGACAGCACTACGCGCGCATAAGCGGCTTTTCCGATGATTTCTCCTGGAGTTCTCACTTGATCATGGAGATAATTACACTTACATTTGAAGCATTTATTCCTGTTTTGGACATATTCAGACACAAGAAACAACTGCACTCACCGTCCCTATGACAAGTCCAGCATGGATAGCTGGACACGGGTTGCAAGCCGGACGATATAATAGAAAAAGCCGGCCTCTATTAACAATATGCTTACTCACCCGCATCATTATCATTCGACTCTGCGACTCTTTTACGTCATTGACTGGCTTCAACGACTATTACCGGTTCAGTACTAAGCCATTTGGCCAACCAATGAAAAATTTTGGATGTCAACCGACTGCGAATAATAGAGTGCAAAATCGGTCTATACGATGCATAGCCGACTAGCACTACCGTTCAACGGAGGCTACGACAGTGTTCCAGGACGTGGTGGGTTTTCGCCTGGCAAGCGTTCTCCCTATAAAAAGCCACAAATGTCCGCTTAACAACACTGCAACGTGGCGGATGTGACTCGCCACAAAATAAAGTCACAGCTATACATTTCACACTGACGCAGTCCTCAGCCTCCAACATCGAACCTGTGCAATTGATATTGCTATAAAGAATGCTTTAGTGGAGTACCGAGCATCCCGGCTTCGTAATGGTCATTGCTTGCACTAAACCTTGTTCGGGCTCCCGTGCTCATGGATCACTACATGTCAAATTTACCCCCCACTTGTATCTTGACGCAACAGATTTTGCGCGCCACGGCGCCATTATGGTCCTTGATCTGACCATTACCTGACAATATGCTCGCTCTTATGGACTACATCTTTTCGTTTGTTCCTTTCATTGTAACGAAATGTTTTAATATTCCAAAGAAGCTATGCTTGTATGCATATTTGATCATTCCTTTTAGAGGTGTGTCTTGTTTTACAGAATATACTATTTATTTATTTATTTATGTGTGTATAATTGCATGGGTTATTGACTAAATAAATAAATAGCTATATTTCTAGGCTTGCTAGAGGCTGCACCCTAAAGGGTTCAGATCAATGCTTACATAAATCCGATGCTCTTGCATGGAAGTAGATAAAATATAAGTGTATGTTCATCGTTAGCAATTGCAAATTCATTGGCATTGTTTGATATACAGCTACTGGGTCGCATTTGACATTTTTCTGGTTCCATTGGGCGATATTAAACTCCTTGTTCTTTTGTGGAAACTTCGCGGAGGTGTAGTTGTGCCTTTTCTCCTTGGAGCACAATCCAATTCGCCGAAAGTTCGCTTTAAATTGATCGCACATTAATTGGTCACTCAGTTGCCCCAAGCTTGATATGATCAAAGGTAACAAAAATGAACGTTATATAAGGATGCGGTGTTAGTCTATCTACTGAAGCATGCTGTATGCTTGATACCTGTGACATAATAGATTAGATATATACCCCGATTGGTAATTTGCATGGTAAGCAATGGTTCCCATATCGCAATTGGTTATGCGATATACATTTGCGGTTTATGAATATATGTATGTGTTTATGCATATATATATATATATATATATATATACGTTGCATTCTTGATGCTTCTTCACCGCAGTTGGGCTAAACCAACTTACACTTAAACTAGGTCTTTGTAAGCTGTCTAAATTTCATTCCACATTATTTGGTTTGTTCTGCCTACCTGAATACTCTTCTATTAACTGGACACTTTGCTTACATTATTTGGACTTATGTTCGGTAACTTTGTTGCGTTTGTACCATGTTTAACAAACTTGCGGACATTTTTTCCTTATCGCGTATTCGTTGCTAACCAACTTACTTCATATGCTAATTTAGCAGTGTTATGCTACCGTATCTGTATGCATTATTGGATTTGTTTTATTTCATCTTGTCGCTCCAGGTGATTGGCTGTTGCTTTATATCCCCGGTGGGGCTGTGCTTGATGTGCATGTTGACAAGGTGCTTGCCTGTCTATTACCCACTACATCGTCCATACTGGCTCCACGAGACAGTTGGTCGTTGCTGGAGGAGACGGGGTGCACGGTCCTTGTGGCCGTGCTAGGCTTGAAGAGTGGTTCCATGCACTCAGTGTGGAGCGGACCGGTCCAGCCACCGCCTTGTGTGCGCTTGAGTTCCCAAATACAGCGTGCTTGTGTTTGCCTGTGAAGGAGTGTGGGCCGGCTCCGTTGATGAAACGTGGTTCCCATCCACATGCCTCCCGATTTTATTCCTTCGGGTTTACACTGGATATAGGGTGTGTGGATGGAGCTGTGGGTGGTGCAACGCAAACCACCCGTGGTCCCTCTGTAGGCGCAGGCGTCCTGTGGCTTGCCACAGTGACAGGCAAATCCGAAACCAGATGCCGACAACCATATATATATATATATATATATATATATAATGACTTTGGAGTGCGCACGATTGTGGTAAGGATGATCTATTGGTTCGCATTTACCCAAGGTAAATGCGAACTAATGGATCACGCAAGGGAAAAGGAGTTCGCAGGAATTCATGGTATGTAAGGATGTAATTGCGTAATCCGTGATTTCTGAGCGGAATAGGTGCTATGCGGCAAAGTAGTTTCAAGAGGCAGTGGGTATGGAGCAAAGAATATGGCGTCCTTAACGGTGACTGACTTAATCGATGGGGTTATGTGAAGTAGGGAGAATGTACATCTGAAAACCATCCAGCAAATCCATGTAATTTCTATGTTAGTGGGTGTATTAACTTGAACAGAATAGTCGGTTTATTAAACGTTAATGATATAAACGCCTATACTTTAGTGTCTTGGAAAGTGAGGTTACACAACGTCATACATGGGATGTAAATGTTTGGCGCAAGATGTTGTTCACATAATGCTGACGTATTTGCATGACTACATCAATAAATGATTATATAAATGGTTTATTCTGGAAGTGGTCGTGACATGGTACTGAAGTAGGCAATCCCTTGTTGAGGCGGTGTTTGATTATATAACAAGTGCGCAGACGAGACGCCCAAACCATATGCAAATATTCTCGTTTTAGTGGGGAGCGTTCGGAACGCTCATCAGCCACCAATCGAGAATACTGAAAATGGTTCACCAAATATCGTTACAGTAGGAGGGGATGGCTCATGAAGGTGAGCCTTGCTAAGTGTCAGAGCACTAAAGAAACAGTATTTAGCAATAATGGACGGATGCGACGACATGTTACCGTTTGGAAATGGCTGCGAAAGGTTAACTTACCGCTTTGTTTTTGGAGGACGATTTTGTTCGCATACGTCGCGGGGTTGCGAACACGTGTCCATGTATGAATGCCGCCATACGTGATCTGAAGATTACGGAGCCACCCACGGAACCTGTGAGCTTGTAGTCCGCCGCAAGGAGATAGCGGTAGTTCGCATACTTCCAATGGGCATGTGGGACGACAAGACACGAATTCAGGGGGGCCCTGCAAAGGCCTTTGCTCCGTTCTCCAAGGAATGGTAATAATGTGGTAACTGGAAGACGAAGGAAGACCGGACAAGGTGCTATGATAGGATACGTCGAATGCACGGATGTCACATTAAATCTAAAAAATAAATGGGGAGAGATAAAGAAGCAAAATCAATGTTACTTGAAGGTACGTATCAATGGAACACCGCATGGCGGCTGCACGACATGGAAGCAGGCTGTGTGTCATCGCTAGGTTAGAACGCAGTGCGCGGTGCATATCAATGGCTCTGAAACGGAGGTTAGTATATAAAATCGATGTTACCTGTAACTGCGTGTCAATGCAACATCACATGGCGGCGGCATGACTTGTGGGGGAGGCGGCAGTACGTGACAGGAGGCTCTGTGGTAGTGAGAGGAAACAAGGCGTTGGGCGGCAGATGTCAGTGGCTCTGAAATGGAGGTGAGCCTTGAAAATCTATGCTACCTGTATCTACGTATAAACGCGACATCACATGGCGGCGGCAGGACTTGCGAGGAGGCTCTGTGGCAGTGAGAGGAAACAAGGCGGTGGGCGGCAGATATCAGTGGCTCTGAAATGGAGGTTAGCATAGGAAATCTATGTTACCTGTAACAACGTATCAATGCGACATGAAGTGGCGGCGGCGGTACGTGACAGGAGGCTCCGTGGTTGTGAGAGGAAACAAGGCGTTGGGCGGCACATGTCAGTGGCTCTGAAATAGAGGTGAGCCTTGAAAATATATCCACATCTCCACATCGACTTCAACGACTGAACTTGTCCTCTCTAGGTTATCGCCTTCACCGAGGAGATATGATTTTCACCCGACGTATTCTCAGAGGAGAACTGGTTGCAGAGTTACAGGCCTTCTTTCAACTTAACACTGAGAGTTCGACACGAGGCCACCGCATGAAACTGTTCAAACCGAGGATTCTCCGTGTGCCGCTCAATTTGGCCTTAGCAACTACCGTGGTGAATGATTGGAACGGGTTGCCGGGTGCTGTTGTTGATACTGAGACAGAGGAACGTTTAAAACAACTGTTAGATTGTCACCTGAGCGCGCTGGGACTCTGCTGCTTCTAAGGCAGGTACAGTGGACCTTCTGCTCTCTATCATCCAATGATCCAATGAACCCCTCGAGCAATTAGGGGCGAGCAATTAGGGCGAGCAACCCTTGATGCAGTATTCAAGATGGGGCCGGAGGAAATCTGAGACCATCTTCACAAGTATGTCAGCAGTTACGACCCCGAAAGAACGGCGTATTAACCACAACATTCTGAAACCCTTACTAGCGGCCTTCTTCCAGTTGTCAACAGAAGGTAAAGCGGAGGAAAAAAGGACACCTAGGTCTACTTGGTTGGAGACAAGGGGAGTTCCACCTCACCGAGTACGTAGCTCGAAGGCGGGAAAGTTGCTCCTATACGAAGGACAGAAGACGTAGGCTGATTTATGGGCAGTAGGTACAAAGTAGACCAGTCCCAGCGTCTGTCCAGTGCACGCTGTATGGCCTCCGAACACGCAGGAACTTCGGCAACATTCCATAGTTTAAGGTAATCAGCAAACAATAGCGAAGGTACCCCCAGGCTCTTCAGGTAGATGGTTTAGGTAGATGAAGCACAGCATCGGTCCAAGGACGGAGCCCTGTGGGACATCGCTAAGGACCGCTATCTTAAAGGATAAGATGCGACCCCCAAATACACACTGCTTACTTCCTTGCAAGGACGCAGATACCCCGTGAAGGCGGCGACCAGATACGGTGTAGGACCTCAGCCTTTGTGATAGCCTCAATCGCGGTTCGTTATCAAATGATTCCGATAAGTAAACGAAAAGCAATTCCACCAGGTGGCCATTGCCTGCTGCCTCAGCCCAAGCTTCATCTATAAGCAACATAATCGTCAATCACGAAAACCCTTTGGCGGAATCTATGTTGTGCAGTACTGACAACATGAAATCTATTGAGGTGACCTTCCAACGAATCCCTTACCACCTTTGCAAGCAGTTTGACCACGACGCTGGTCAGACTAACTGGGCTATAATTGGCTGACAGCCTCATCTCGTCATTTTTGAAGATAGGACAGATGACAGCCTCCTTCCATTCGGAAGGTAATGTACAGCTGTCAAGGGAGTTCGGAAACAGCATCGTCAGCGATCCTGTCAGTTACACCGCCAGCTCACGCAGAAGCTTCCGGTGAATGGAATCAGACGCAGCTGCTTTGGAACGGTTCAGTTCTTGCAGCAGTTTAAGCACCTGCGTTTACACCAAAGTAAACTCTGCTACATGACAACCCATCCGTGTCTTACAATCACAGCGCGCAGCGTTGTAATTGGAAGACACAAGGTACCATAATTAACACCCATGCCCACCGTTGTACCGGTCACAAAATAGTCAAGGGCATATGCAGTTGGGGAAGAAAGGCAGTGCCGTGGGAACTTACCGATTGGTAGGGATTTCCATTTCCAGAGGTTCTTCATGCAGTATTCTCATACCGTTTCTGTGTATCCCTAAAGAAAAGCAACCTAAAAAACGTGAAAAGGAACTTACCCACAGCAACGCGCACATGTATACGCCGCTTCCCCGTGGTATGCAGCGCAGATTTGATGAGACCACCTGAAGCAAACATCACAACTTATCCAATCGACAACCACCGAGCTCGCGCACGCGTCCTCTTCCTCCTCACACAAAGCGCAAACCGCGCTGTCCGCTTCTTTTTCAGCAGTGCCCCTGCACGCCATGTGTATGTGCGGGGGCGCGCTGATGTCCTTCTTTTAAGGGTCAGAAATGTCAACTCCCGTGATGTCAAGCTGCCTTCAACCACCTCAACCGCACGGGTTAACAAAGGCGACTTCCGTCTGCGACACCTGCGGTCGTCGCAAGGAGACTGGGAAACACCAGCCACCGGAGACGCCAATGTGGTCCCTTCGCTGACGTCCCTCTCCGGTGAATTCCTGCTGTTACGCGTACTATTGCCTGCCGTCACGTGGGTAGCTGCTTCATTCCTTGGAAGGTAGGCTGGTTTTCCGAGGATAACGGTTGCAGTTGTTCCAACTGCGATGATCGCGCGTAAAGCTGAACATCACTGTGACTTGTGAGCAGCTCCCGCACGCATGCAAACACGCCCATGGTGCGCTGGAACTCCTCGGTGCCCATGCTCAGAATCTGCGTTTCCAGAGCCGCAAACATATCCCGAGTGATGCGAATTTTTGCCGCCCGGTCAAGAACTACATCACTCGGGCATCTCACCGGCGCCACCGTCAACGTCCCCTCCGTATCCTCCGAAAGCACCGGCGCAGATGTACTTACCGCTGGCAATACCCAAGGTAACCATCAAGCACATCCTCCTCCTGGTGCGCGTGCAGGCTCACCACGTGAATTATGTGCGCACATGGAATGCGCCACTGCCTATTAAATCTGCATCCACAAGCGCTTCCATTCCCGATAACAACACGTTGCATACCAATGCCCTCGTCGTCCACCAGCCAACAACCACCGCCTTGGTTTACGCTGCGAATACGAACCCGACCACTGTGCCTCGCGTACTGCCGCCGGGCGTAGGACGAGGGCCTGAGCAAACTCACGTCCCCAATGCTGACACCGTGCGGAACCTCGCATACACCAAGTTGATCTCTGGCAAGCAGTGTTTCCCTCTCCTCAATCATGCTACTGGCACGCTGCACTATCACCTGAAACAGGTGAAGTGGCGTTGACCGCTCACTCAAAGTTTGTTTCAGATGCTTATTCTCATTTTCAATGCGATTGGTGCTGTCGCATCCAAATAAAACTACATGGCCCATCAAATGCGCCGCCCAGCTAAGCCGCCATGGGATCCATGTACGACGCAGGTATTGGAAGCATTCCGCGCTCCGCGGGGATATCGCTTCCATAATCCGATGGTAATGCGCGCAGTCGTACGTGTACAACAACGACCGCAGCATATTGAAGAGAGCGCTCTTATCTTCCGCGTTACAAAACGGAAGGTGTGAGCAACGCCGCCGCATGTCACGCATAATGTGTACCCGGCAGAAAACAATGTTTGCATTTGGGTACGCATTACGAAACGCATTCACTTGCGCGGTGCACTTGTCCATCACCAAAGTCTGAGCACCGGCAACCGCGGGTCCAAATCCAACATACCTCTCACTGCCTCCTCGTAAGCAACCTCCGTCTCATTAGGCAACAGGGCATAAAAGAAACTCATACCGAGGCCGCTGACGTCCACAAACATGCAATGCCAAAGGATGTAGCCTCCGTAATTGAGCTGATACGTGGAGTCCGCCAAAATTACCTCGCCGTATTGGCCCACCAATTCAAGCATGCGCGAAGGTACGAAAAATAGGTAACGAATCTGATTACCCTCATGCAGAATTTTCACCTCACCATTTCTTTGCAACAGTTGAGTCACCTCCTCCACCTCAGTGACACAGGCCTTACAATGACGCCGCCGCATGACATACAAATCCCTCCTTGTTAAACGAATGTCATACTGCTGCCGCACAAAGGCACGCATCGCCTGGGTCCGACGAAAGGCTCTCATTAAGTTAAGCACCAGCCTCTCCTGATCTTCTGTTAGCCGCCGAGTACACGCATACAGCCAAGGCTTCCCAACTTGAAAGCTGTGCGAATGCCACAGATGCGCATTCCCAATTTCGTAACATTCGCCCTTATACGTAACAGAAAAACGCGCACGGCAATTGTAACATCGGTACCTATAGTAATCTTATCATGAGGCAATTGCAATGCACTTACCGCTTTCCAGTAACATTGCTGCATCTTTCATGCACACATACAAACAAAATATACCGGTATGGGCATCCTTCCGGTAGCACCTGTCCAGTCTCCCTTTCGTACGCCTTCGCAGATTGCACGTTCCGACGAACAAAGGATGTCGCCGTTTTAATCTGAAACAATTTCACATCCTTCTTCACCGATGCGAAGTCCAGATAAGGACCCTTAAGCATACGTCGGAATGCAAGCGAGTCATCCGCCATGGCTGCTACGCGTGAGGCGGGAAAATGATTAACCATCGTATCGCATTTAAACAGCTTAGTAGATTGATAACCAATTGAGGTCGTAGGATTTCAGCAAGCATATTCCATCATTAATAAACAA
>CALYDF020003348.1:0-34140 GCA_944474145.2 Dicrocoelium dendriticum
CTTGGAACATATGGTATCAAATCCAACCAAGTTGCATCCGATTACCCAGTGTTAATTTACCCGAAAGACTCTCGTGAACAAATACGGTCTCTCTGAGATAACTGTGCATCGGGAAGCGACAAGATTTGCTCTAAGTTAATAACAAACATTCGTTCCACTGTAGCCGTATAACTTACAGTATTTTCTTCAGGGTCTATTTGACTCTCATACACTACCACCTGAGCGGAAACGTAGAACTATCACCCGGATATACAATGGAGGTAAGATATCGCCGAAACCGACCTATTCATATTGTACCTGTTTTGTCAAAGGTGATGGCATCGGTAATCGCAGGTTTACTGATGCGATATTTTGAATGTCTGCAAATAGCTTCTAATGCCCAACATGGTTTCAGACGAAGACGATCTTGTCTCACCTATTATATTCTTGCACGAAATTCCTGGACCAGAGAAGCTGATGAAAACGTCCACATAGATATGGTATACTTAGGTTTTTTTAACTAATTCGATAGGGAGAAACACATCGTCCTCCAACAAAATCTTGCTGCCTATGTTATCAACGTTCTCTGCTTACTCAGTTGGAAGATTTTTGACAAGACAGAACCATCAAATAATAAATTCTAACACCCTCTCTCTGTGCGTATCCTGGCTTTATCTGAAGATCCTTCCTCGGTCCGCTACTTTGTTTGGTTGGCAAAATTATCCTCCAGGACCATTTAATCCTTGATGTAGATATTTGAAGATGTTATTTATAAGAAGTATAGTAATACGCTCAGTATCCGACTGTGCTAATATCAAGAACCATCTGGAGCTGCTTAACGAATCGGCAGAAAAGCACTAGCTCCTACTGAACCCTGAAATGTACCACATAATGATGGTGCGTAGCAGCTTCCGCAACACGTAACTTCTGCGACAGTTCTTCTTGCGTCCGGCGACTAATGAACGAGACTTAGGTATCATCGTACTTGAAAGTCTTGGTAATTCGCTTTAGTGATCGAAAGCAGGGAATTTGGCAAATTCGAAATTGAGGCTTCTGAGACGAGCTCTTAGCACCTGTAGAGAAGGCTAGTATCACAGTTACCAACACATCTCTTCATCCTCATGTTGATTATGCGGTTCAGATGTTGTGCTTTGATAAAGACGTGATATTCGTCTTTTACAGCGATTTAATTGAAGAGCCACCAAGGCAGCAGGTGGAAAATTATGTTTCAATAACGAACTGCGCCTTCGTTTACTCAGTGTGTTCTCAGAATACTGAAGAAAGCAGCAGGTATCTCGTCCTGACATACCTTATACTAACTGCAAGAGAGCACCCATGTGCATCACTGTTGAGCATAGCCACTTGAAACGAACGTCGAGATCATTACCTAAACCTAGTTACGCCACACTCCCGTTTGGATTGTCTGAAGTACTTTCACCCTCTTAGATTCTGTTCCTATTGGGAAGCATTACCAACACATGCGGTAAACGCACCATAAATCACGATATTCGAGAGAGTTATAGATTTTGATCTTAGTGCTAAACGCTAAACAACCGTGTGATCAAGTGCGATGTCTTCACTACTGATGATGCAGATTCAATTTACTACCATTTTTGAGATTTCCTTGTGCATTTCCCATTCTGCCCGTCTTGCACCGCCCTACATCTTATCCCATCATACTCAATTGAACTATTGAACTTTTATGTTGTTCAGAGATTACTTGTGCTAATTTTACAGTCGGGGTAAGTATTCAGCAATACACTCCCGGAATTAAGGAACATGTAGCGACGTGAATTCAAAACGAAATCGCCAGCCCCAACCCCTCAAATCCCGTGCTCGCGTAGGCCGCCGGCTTTCTTAAGATAAACGCCTATTGGTCTGGGACCACAGTATAGAGCTGGACCCAGGGTTCAAAGTTGTGTTGGATTACGCAAATCCAAACTTCCTTTGATTTGCAGCATGCGTCAAGATAAGCCGTATGAAGCAAACCCTGTGCTTCCAAAAGCAATAATTTTTAAGCCAGAGGTTGGCATAGACTTAGGATTGAACTTCCATCACCCAATCTGCGTTTCAAGCATGTCTTGTCGCACTCAGTGTTAGTTATATCCATGCATATCAGTCGTTGTTAGTGGTGCTGAGGAGCAAATACCAAATGCATGCATTTAAAGGCGTTCGTTTTTTCTCCACACCTTTCAGTTTTCGAGACGGAATCAAACACTTTAACTAATTTTTTTAACCAAGGTTTTTAGTATAATTTCAGGAGGTAACGGAGCTTCGTATGTGTGTTTTCCTGTTATAAAGAAAATGGGCGGTCTTTTTCAAAGCAGATTTGCATTAATTACTTCAAAAGAAAATGCCGCTTTTGGGTTGTTTCAGACTAGCTACATATTTTCTGCTTCTTCAGGTCACTTTATAGAGATAAGCGTAGTTTTGCTAACTACTAAGTGATGATTTTTCGTTAAGAATGCAAAAATTGGCATGCGATGGAATTTTGTCTTCAAGAAATGGCTTATAACATACGATTAACATAGAACCAATCAGTGACGTGCCATCAGGTTGAACTTTATAACTAAACTAACGAGGCGGCTCTTTTGAAAAAGAGAAAATGCGATAGCTCTCTAATTTGCTATCAAGACTGAAGGCTTCACAATCAAACTCCCCCAAACAGCTAAAATCTAGCAATGATTGCTTTTAGTTGCCCACTTTAACGTGCGTGCTTAACTTTTCGCGGGAATTTGGATAAGGTAGATTACTCACTTCCGTGTTATTGATACAAAAATTTCTTTCTTCTAGTGTCAATAAGCCGCAAACTTTGGACTTCAACTTAAATGTTGAAAAACGTGCACGGCTTAGTAGACATTTACGAAAAAAGTGTATTGGAGTATAAATGTCAGGTCTACAAATATTATAACATGTACCGTTGATAACGGCAATAGGGAATCAAGTGAAACGAAAAGGATTCTTTTTTTCTTCTTAAAACAAGTGCTATCGGGATGTATTGGCAAATAAGGGAAAGACGAAGAGAAGTACTTAAACGATGCGCAGTTCCGGAGACCAGTTTATCGCACTATTGCGCTAATGTTCGTACAAATTTAACGAGAGGAACACACACACTTAGGACAGAATCAACGTGCGCTCGACGTAGGAATATTGATCATTATTTCAGTTTGGTACGAATCTGACTCATTGAGGATGGTAACGAAAAATGCAATGGGGGCGTGTCAACGCTATTTTTGCCACGTTAGCACATGCTTAACTAGCGCAACATATACCGTTTCGGGTTACCGGTGTTGTGGCCATGGTGGCCGAACGGCAAATGCCTGTTTTGCGTGCAAGCAAGGTTTTGCCCTCCGCTGAACGAACCCATGGACGCCGCGGATTTTGCATTACCGTGCTGGTTACCGTGATTACTGTGTTATAGGTGCTATGCTGTGAGTATTGCGCACCAATATTTTCCTTTTGGTGTATTTGTCAAACTGTGCAAATTTGGTGGATGTTCTCTGGCTAATTTCGGATTACTCTTTGACTTGCCTAAGTGCCGTCTGTGTCCGCCATCTTGGATTTGTTCTGCGGTAAGCGGTCAACCTGACCACCACACCGGTAACCGGAAACTAAGTATCTTGTGCTAATCGAAATTGCGCTAAGGGCAGGAAAATTAGCGTTTGTTTGTCGCACGTGCTTTGACCAGTGACATTCGAAGTGTGTCAATATCCGTAGGAACGACATAAAGAAACACAATGCGCTGGGTTCACTTTGGTTCTATCTGAAATGTGCGACGGTTGCAATAATGAAATGCGTACTAGTTTTAACTTTAAACTATGACAGGCTAACCACCGAAACTACACATTTTTAAAATGCAAATATCTCCTTGTTTGAGGAAACCTTAGCGAAAACTTACACCTCAACTAACTCCCTCAATTTCTGTCTCGAAACCAAGGGAAAGGGTGTTGCGAGCCCCGTCAAACATTCCCGCAAAACACATAATATTTGTGGGAAGCGGGGTTAAATTCCTTCCCACAATGTAGCAATGTTGAGCCAAGACGAGAAGCGGCCCAACTGCACACCTGTTTGCAATGTTCTTTTACAAGCTACCACCCCGTCGTGGTAACAACTTTGCCTAATGACCCATTGCATTGGCTGTGATTCGCCCTTTTTTGGTCGTAAAAGAGCCTTCAGAGGACCACTTCCTTTCTTCCTCTTCGTCATACTTGAGAGTCGGTTGGTTACGTGATTTTGTGGGCCTTGTTAGTCGGGCAGCTTTCACGTTTAAGTCACTACCGCGCCTCTACCGTAAACCTCTCTCTTGTGTGTCCGTTCCTAGTGTTCAGCGTCTACCCCATATAGGTAGGGCTAGGTTCGTTCTCACGCTCGCTCCATTTCCGTCTCACCAGCGCGTACCCCACGCTAAGCTAACGCCATCAGGACAGCGCAAATCCGTTCGATTAGTCAATGTTCCAATCCGTTACCGTAGGCATCCTCCAAATGTGCCAGTGAAAATCTTATTATTTATCTACGCAATTATAACAAAAGACCAGGTGTTTTCACGGTCAAGCATTTTCAAAAACTTGGAACCACGAATCCAGTCGTCTCCGCGACCGATAGCAGATTACCTTGCACCACCGCCCACATTCCCTTATCCAATTTATTTACCGATGCAACTTCGGTAATACCCAACTTTCCTAATGACCAAAGAAATATGACACGCCGTAAAGACCGATCCACCTAGGCTACCGTTGCTGACGTGAGTAATATTGTGATCAACAGATGATGGCATACCGTCTGCGGACTAAATGAAGTGGAATACGCATATCTCCGGATGTTCACTAGAGCGAACGTTAGCTGGACAACTTTGATTCAAACGACCACCACACGGAGAATTGCAAAATAATTATATTTGTTCATGGCGCGTCCGAGCTACCAGCTTGACGTTACCAGCATGGAGCTCTCTGTGCGGTCGATGTCATAGGTCAGTCGCTTACATGGTTACCCGTGTCATTAAACTACAGAGGCAGTGGACCGAAAATACTGAAACTAACGGTGGAGTCACAAGAGATGGCCGCGAACTTAATACGTAACCGAAGTTACTACGTAACACACTTCCTTCGGAACTACGATTGAAGACAGCAGTTAGACAGCCGAACCACTCGCTGTTCTTGCGGAAACGACGCCACTCGCGACTCCACATAACAACAAAATAGATTAGGAAACCCGTGCTCTAAGGCTCGTAGCTATTGATAAGGCTACCATTGGATTGCATACCTCAGGTGCAGATGAGACGCAAAACAGATTGCATTCCTATTGAGATTTGGCAATTCACCCAAAAGCAATTAGGTGCCTGCCGCTCGCCGGTCGGCAAAAATCCTCATACTTCATGTGGGTCTACTCAACAACATTTGACATACGAGAAGCTTTCCGTTATTTACACCAACGTTCAAGGCGTACTGAGAAAACTTTCTGAAATGCGGCTGCATTAAAGATCAAAACCTGCGAGATCATCGCTGAAACGGAGACATGGTTACACCCTGACATATGTCAAAAGGAGATCGCACTACCAGGCATGTCCATTGTTCGACGCGACCGAAGCAGCAAAGGTGGAGGGGTGGCACTGTCCTTCCACAACGGCCTCCAATGTGCGCCCAAAGAGGATCCGGTCAGCACGGTACAGTATTCCCTTTAGAGCCATGTACATTTAAACGGTGACGACACTTAATATGTGGCCCTCGGTTAATCTCCGCTTTCCTTCACGACCGAGATGTGCTTCTAGCTGGCATCCGCAACAAGGAAGGTGATAAGCGTAATTTACAGGCATTTTCTCATTAATAGTG
Source organism: Dicrocoelium dendriticum (assembly GCA_944474145.2). Classification (NCBI taxonomy): domain Eukaryota; kingdom Metazoa; phylum Platyhelminthes; class Trematoda; order Plagiorchiida; family Dicrocoeliidae; genus Dicrocoelium; species Dicrocoelium dendriticum. The sequence continues at coordinate 5,805 of CALYDF020003348.1, forward strand.
AGTGCAACATCCACACTCTGAAATCCCGATATGAACCAAGGAAGCGTTTGAAGTCGATCTACAAGAATTTTCTCCAGCTACTCATCGTTTGGCCACCTCAACACTACCACCCGATTCCGAGTAAAGAAAAGCCTTCGTTATTGGATCGAATAACCTCCAAAGAAAAATTATTGGACTAGATGGTGATCGTCGGTGTCTTACTGGGCCACAGTGGTCATGTAGTCCTATTTACCAAATACGTTTGCTATGCAGAATATCTCACGGAAATTGCCGATTATACACTACGACATCTTAGCTCGACTAAATGAGACAGCCAACTGAATCTTCCTGGCAGACGAGTCACTAGACATTACATAAGAATATTTCGTCAGCCAGTTTAACGCTCTGGTTGCCGAAGCGTCAGCGACTAAAATCCTCCACCCGAAAAATGTGGTCTCCATTCTGCAAAGCAGGACATGCAAGTGTATATCGGTGCAAAACTCAGCCTGGCCTATCTACAAACCCTCCCCGAGCAACGAGAACTGGATTACCTATGTGATCCAACGTAATCACTGTATTCAGCTTGTTTGCGAGGATAGTATGGCGTACAAGCAGGAGTTTGCGATGCGTATAGCCTCAAATTAAAAGCTCATATATCAATGCTTCATCAGTCAAGGTAATGTGAAACGTGCGATTCCTCCCCATCGAATATCAGACGGATCCACACTGACACCGAAGGAGTCGGCGAATATCTGGTGCCTGAAACACACACTAATATTTCATTGCGATCACTGGCCTACTAACCCTATGACAATAGTTGTTCACCCACAAATCTCACTCCCAAATCATTCACAGCAGAAGCTGCACTAAGAAAGCTGTTGTTATTGCACAAGCACAGCTCTCCTGGGGTTGATAATATACATACGAAATTGCTAGCGCTGGTAGGAGAGAGCTCAGCCGAACCTTTGTTTTGATACTTATTACACTGTTTTAACGGAATGAATGTGCCTGATAGGTGAAAAACGAAATGATTACCCCTCTTCTCAAGTGATGTATTCGTTCCAAAACCACCCAAATACCGTCCCATAATTTTACTAATGGTTCTTTCACACCTCATGGAAACTATTAGTTATGATGCGCCAGCGGCCTAACCTGAAGTGTTTAACTACTTTGCACCCGAACAGCTTGGCTTCCGACGAAATCGATCATGCACTATATATATACTACTAGCACGATCCAGCTGGACTGAAGCAGTAGACGCTGGCACAGGGGTTTATGTACTGTTCCTCATCTTCTCAAAGGCGTTTGACCGGTTAGACTATAACATTTTGCTCTTCAAACATCAGACATTTGGAAGTTGTGATAATTTTCTAGGACAGATCAAAGGTATTCTAAGCTGGAGATTGGAAGTACAAGTGTGAGAAGCCCTTTCAGATCCCATCCGAGCTGAATGCGGGGTACCACAGGGATTGGTACTAGGACCGCGATTATGTTTTATATATACGAATATTGTTACGCGACTCAAGCTTGAAATGCCTTTTTTATGTCGATGACATCAAGATGTGGAGGGCAGTCAACAAATCAGTACTACAAGCTGACCTGCATATGGCATATAAATTATATGATGGAACAATTGCCTTTGTCGATATTACGACGACGTTTACTTCTTTCTATCGACCCAGTTTATCACGCTGGAGTACATCAGCGTTTCACAGGATTATCATCATAAACAAAAATGTAGTCAATATGCACCATACAATCTCAGCGATCTGTTAATGACTATACAATTATCCTCTGAGCCACTTTTTCAGGGATAATGCCAACTGGTTAAAATGCTTATTGCCATTGGAACATTGGAATATTTGCATTTCATGGGAAAAATACTGGAGTCTTACATGAGCCATAATATGTGAAGATATAGTGTCAGGATATATGGAAAGGCCAAGCTGCATTATTGCGAATTGGATTCGCTTGTTAGCAGCATCTTCATCGGGCCTATGCGGCATTTGAACAGAATGTACTCCAGCCCGATGCGTGAGACCCCATTAGGCACTCTAATACAACTAGGGGAAAAAGCATCATACACGAAAATGTCTCCAACAACATGTAAATTTGGAGCGTTGGGGGTATACCAGCAAGCTGTTGCGCCTGCTGAGAAGTCGCTGGTAAATGACTAGGGCTAATCTGGAGTGTGGTATTTCAAACTGCAGGTATTTGTCTGAGTGAAGTTTAAGATGCTGGTCTGCAAGATAACGGTCCAGGGGAGTCTGGAAATGATCCACAGAAGATGCCGATATTCCGTCGGCAGGCAAAGTGTCCTACGGTCGGCAGACTCGCAGAGCGAAGAAATGCCAACTGCAGTGCACCCGGCTGTGCTAATGTGTGAGTCGGAGTGGGTGACTACGGAGTTGCCAGCATGAGCTGTGCAATTTCAGTAACTGGTGGCAGGAATGTCCACGGTTGGATAGGAATAAGGACACAATGATCCAGTGGACCAGAAGCCGTCGGTAATTTGTAGAAAAGGAACCAAGGCGACAGAGCCGTTGTGAATTATTCAAGTGTCTGAGACCCCGTATTCATATTGTCGCGCAAAAAGGTGGGGCTTCCAGCACATGCTGGTCTTTGAGCAACCAAGGGATCCAATCCTGCAGAGCCAAATTTAAGTGAGGACGTAGGAAGGCGGGTCGATTTGACCGAAGGCATGTTTTAACAGTCCTAGCATGCGGTTATCAGCCGAGGCTGCTTTTCGGCAGGAAGCAGACATGAAAGGTTGGATTGTATGATTCCCAAATGCATTTCAGCTGAGGAGACCTAGGGGTTAGACACTCTCAAAAGTACCTTGGAGTAGCGGAAGGGAAGGGAGAGAGGAAGTGGCATCATGAAGTGTTAAACTGGTGGTTGTCTTCCAGTGACCACTGGTGCTGCCGGTTGTGGACGCTATGACGTGCTCGGGTATCGTCTGTAGCATTGATCATGCACCACAGCTTCGCGTCAGCGGCGTAGTGCAACATTGAGTACTCGACTTGTGTTGTGATATCATCGATGAAGGCTAGAAAGAATTCCACCCCAAACTGAACACTGTGGAAATCCGCATTTGACAGAGATACGGGAGGACAGCGCTCCGTCAACGCCTACTTGAATTGTACGGTGGTGGGGCCAGTTCCGCTACCAATATATCCAGGCCTCTTAGATACCGTAGAATGACGGCTTAAGCGTTAGGATGGCATGGTCGACTTTGTCGAAAGCCTTGGAGAAATCTAAGAAGATGGTTTGCGTTTCCAGGCCTGTGTCATTCGTAGAACTCCAGCTATCCCGTGCAGTAGTAGGTTACTCAGACAGGACCGCTGCAGTCGGAAGCCGTGCTGGCTATCATGAAGCAATTTCGGAGCCTCAAGGTGGTCAATTAGAGCATCGGCGATAATGGATTTCCTCATTTGGAAATTGTAGAGAGGAGTGTTATCGGCCGGTTATTGATGACTTTCTTACGCGTGTCGCCTTTGTAGATTGGCGAAATTTTATCGCATTTCTAATCCTTGGGGACTTCACCATTCTAGAAGAAATGGGTTAACCGCTTCGCTATAGGTAAAGCTGGAGCTACAGCGCACGTTCTTAGGAGCGTTGAAGGGAAACCGTCTGTGCCTGGGGAGGCTGTTAGCCGCAGGGATTTAAGCTTCGTCGGGCTTTCTCCGGATTGAAGTGAACAGTTTCCAGGGAGGTTGAGACTGAGGACGTAGAATGTTGCATCATTGTGTTGACTGATAGCACAGAAAAATCAGATGTCTAATGCTGACAAAATTATGCGGCCTCGTTCGCTGATTTTGTAAGCCCCGTGGGTGTTGTCAACACAGTGCTGCCTTGTTTGACTTGTTGTAGGCGATTGACTTGAATAAAAGGGACTTTGGGTTTGACAGAAAATCTACGCACAAGCTCACGCTGCTGCTCACTTTTATCTTCGCGTAAAAGCCGGAGGCAGTGGTTACGGAGAAATCAGTAGACTTCCTAATGAGTAAATGCTGGACAGAAAAGTTATGTTCTCTGTGCGCGTCCCTGTGAGCAATCCACTTCCGGGTCCGAGTTCGAACAGGCGTGCAACTTTTCTTTCTTATGTAAACCTGTTTGCAGGTCGTGGTTAAAGAGCACAGTTAGCCTAGTGTAGTGTAGAACGTTGACCACGAGTTGTCGGCGTTCAGTTGAGGTTCCGGTAACAAGTTGTTTGCGGAAATAAGAATGCTTAACTTTTCGTATTCAGTCCAACATTTCGTGTAAGTCCTCGTGCCTGCAGGCCTTTCGGCAATGCATACAAATTAGTACTTGGGGACGCAGGGATCGCTGAACCCCAAATGGGCATCATATTTTAAGTGCTCAACCTTCAGTTTTTCCTTGGTGAGTATTAAGTCCAGGAGAGATGTTTGGTTGTTGGTTCGGAATTTCTTTGGCTGGCAGGTATGCTTGTACAGTGATGCCGTGTGAAGAAGCTCACTGAGGCCTATCGCAAGGGAGCCAGTATTGGGAACGGAACGAAAAATAAACAGAGTAGATTGAAATCTCCCTTGATAAGAAGATGTGTGTATCTGAGAGATAGAATGAAGTGGATATCTTGCAAGAGTTTTGCGTCATTCTCGGATGAGTTGTTAAGGGGGGAGCGATAACTGATACCAAGACAGCTGGACTGTTTGGACGTTAGTATGATTTCACCCCATATGGTGTCAGCAGACTACAAAGCAGAGTCTGCCACGATTGTAAAATCGAGGGAGGTTCCGTAGTACAGTGCGACACCACCACCTGTAGTTGCGCGATCGGTGCGGAGGACGTACATGTGAGGAAGTTGGGTTTCACTGTCAGTGTTGTCACCGGACATTCATGTTCTCCTTATGGATATTAGATCCGCTGGCGTGAACAGAAGTCCTGATTGGAGTTCCGGAAGTTGGACATGTGCATTCTTGGAAATGCAAACAAGGTTTGTCTGCGTGACGGTTGCGGGAGCAAGTACCGCGCTGCCGTCCAAAAGATGACCGGCAGTACACCGTTTTTCATTTGGAGAAGTAGATCTGTTAAGGTTGCTGGAAATTGGGGACGCAGGATGTGGGTCATCGGAGCAGGGTGGGTAGATGAGTAGGTTCGCTGGAGGGCTGCCTCTTAGGAGTGTGTAGGGCAGCAGTTGACTAGGAGGTGAAGCCTTTGCTTCGGTAGTGGACAATCTAGATGCAGTTAGGGCAGTGTGTGGTGAAGGCATGGAAAAGGCTGCTGCTGGTTTTGTGTGGTAGGTAGTGCGTCTCGTCCCCGAGAGGCTTTCTAGACGTAAGCGGACATTTGTTGGTGCTCGTCCTTTGTTAGCATACCAAGCGGTGAAGACATTGATTGCCATGCTAGCGGTGAGGAAACTCACTCTCAAGTGACGGTGGGACGTTCCTGTATAACGTGTTGGCCTAGGTAGACTGTGAATCTCTGTCGTGATTACCTTGAAAAAGATCAGCATCTGCTGAAGAAACCACCATTTGTCACAGTCATGATTCTGTCGCTGTTGTATGGTTGCGTCAGGGGCAGGCAGTTCTGGAACGCTGTGCACTATAATGCAGCATGGATTGGTGGGTGGTGTAAGAAAGGTAACCAAGTGCTCAAAGTTAGGACGCAGTGGCACCTTATAATATGCACTGAAAATATTGAGTTTTGACAATGGATTTACGTTGGCAGTGCAGTATATGCTTATTCGCCATTTTAGGTCGATGCATACATATATCTCACCATATTTAGTACTTTATTTCAACGAAAAGATTCCGTATAGTGACCAAATGCTTTAGTTGTTTTGATCAGGCATTTGTTTAGCTATACATAGATTTTACGTTGCAAAATACCGAACGACTTGCCATCTGCGGTCAACATAATGAAGTGCATTGCATTTGGAAATTTGTCACTATCCGCAAAGAGATTTGCTTAGCTGGATTGAGATGAATTGACCTCAATGTTATTGTGATTTTGCAAATACCGAAGGATACATTCAAGTGACTATGGATTGATTTCTGCTTGAAACGCAAACATCAACTGTAAACCTTTTATTGTTTCTACTTTAAATTGGAAATGTTCCAAAACCAAATACTTAACTATCATCATTTGAAGAGCTGCTGCAACTGTAAGTGGGGTGGGTCCAGTTAGTTGGTAAAACTGGCTTGTTAAATGAAATGTGGAGCCTCAGTGATGGGCAAAGCGAAATACAGTTCCATATATATGGGGATTTTGTTAATTAACTAAGAGTCACCCAAAGATTATCTGTTAAAATTGATGTTGGAGAATGAGTGGGAAAGGAAATCACGTGTACGCAACCAGTGAAATAATGCTTTTTCAATCGCCTCGGCAATTTGGTAACAAGTATGTTTCTCACCTGGGGGTTTATTACGCTGTAAGAGACAAGGCAATAATGCAAAGAAGATAATTTGATTAAACAGTAGATGGACCGGTCTTGATTATCAGCGTTCAGTGGAAGTATTTTTGCGTTGGATTTGATTACCGAGTGTTGTTATTCACCTAGCGCGACTGAGCATTCCCATGTGAGTTCTCTGTGCCTCTCTTGAAGCATGGAGTATCATAGGCGGCGGGCATTGCGGTCGGCGCCGGGCGGCATGTGACGGGAGGCCTCATTATTACGGATGGTTGTTCGATAATTAGTGCAAATTCATCAAAAGTACCTTCATGGCGGAAATGGCAAAAACAAAGATGATAACGATTCTGAGACTGTATAGGCAATTGGTACTGCAAACATTTATATCTGAGGAAGAGAAGGCGACATGGATACCACGGAACCAGCGGGAAAATTTTGTACTGCTTATGCAAAAGTTGTGAGCAAACTTGAAGACTTGCAAACGCAACTACATATTGGCAAGATAACACACACACATCAACCAAGTGCATGGATCTTTCAGTTGCCTGTTAAGATCGCCCATGCAAAACTCGCTGTGATAATCTGGCTCAGATCTATGTTCTGCAGCACGATCATGAATCTAATAAGTGGTTATACTTGGAACAAATATAAAAGATGGAGCTAAGAAGGGAAAAGTGAATTATTTTTCGAGATTTGTGAAAAGGTAAGCAAATATTGCGAACACGAATGATGTATTTTCCATTAAAACAAGCCCATTTTTTCCGGCTACAGGATGTATTCGATAAGATAGATTTTCCACAGATGGCGTTAGACACTGGTGGAAACTAACTTCAACAGCATGGGAACACAAATATAGTATATCGCATGCGCAGTCATCCCTTCATCACAATGAGCTGGGGATCTGGCTAGTTGTATGTAAGTAATCAACAAAAAAGCGCATGAAACAGCTAGCATTAAATGCAATATAGAATGCTTGATATCATCAGGTTTCTCGCCTAGCGAAGAACAATACTCTGTGGTCACCGAGAAGAGATCCAGGACGACAAAGCAAGCCAAGAAAATTGAGGAAATGTTTAGAATTTATAAAAAAATCCAAGTATGAACCTGCGCTTCGCAAACCTTTGGTGACCGTTGAGTTAAGAAAGAAATCGACATATATTTTCACATTAGGTTCAGAATGAATCAGCGACCAGTTTGGTAAACTAGGTCAGGTCAAGGAAAGCGTGTTTGTTTAATTTTTGATAGCACTTCATATGTATCCCATAAAAATTAATTAAGTGAAAATGTGGTGACGTTAGCAGAGTCGATTCTCAGCTTCACTGAGAACAACAGCAAAACAGCTGAGAAAATTTTTGGAAGGATATTGAGCGACCCGGAGAAGGATTGAAGTCACTGATGACTGGCGTGTGCAGGAATTTGACAATTCTGCTGTTATGGCGGGCTACGAGACGGGTGTGCAGAGACATCTGCGAAATCAAACCAAAGCTAAATTAGTGTCATGCAGAAGTATTTCCTGAATCTCACTTGTGGTCATTTAGCTTCTGTGACACTTCATAATGTTACAGTGTAGTTAGACTGGATGTTCCCATTCATTTTTCATCTAAAAACTGCTGGAACATCTTGATACAATTCACTGGTCTAAGTGTAAATTTGCCGTCAGATTTGAATGGAGGTTTCGAGCTGGCACCGTATATGTTTTGGTGAAGTAATGCTGGGAGCTCGTAACTTTACTAAAACATTTTACAGAATAAGGTGAAAGTGCAACCACAAGATCAGATGCATCTTTTGTTATCGCCTCGAAGTAGACACTGCCCTTGATTTTGTTTCTTACCCTTTATAGATCTGTTGACTTGGAAATAAAAAATGCACAAGTATGTACAAACAAATATGCTGGATCTGCAGAAAAGCTTTGCCATTTTTATTTTTTTAACCGTTTACCTTCTTAAGAAGAGACAGAATATTGTGGACATTGTAATGAATGAGTGCAAAAACACTGAACTAAACTGGGGATAAGTATGAAGCGTCGAATCCAGCAAAAGAAACGAATGGATGGAGAAGAATCGCTTGATAATTTGATGTGATGTAGTGCCTCTGAAAAAAAGAAATACTGCATATCACCGAGAGATTGACTATTGAAATGCCATAAATTTTATCAAATTCATGACCTTGCAAAAAGTGCGCTATTCTGACACCGTCAAATATGTTTGACAAAAAGTATGGTTGTTCGCTTAGCAAACTTGAGAAAGATATAGAACAAAGGAATTACTTCCAAAAGAAGAGGGTTGTTGGATTTTGGGAAGCATTAATTGACGTCAGACCTAACGGACCACTCAAAGTTTTACACAGAAATATCACTTTGAAAATCTGTTGCGCATCATTCTCACTCGAACTACTGTGAGAGCTGTGAGAGCGCATTCTCAAAATGCCAACGGATAATAATCTTCGAACACCAATGAACCACGGTTAGGTAGTTCTCCATATATAAAGGAAACTTGCTTATGTTCTGAAATTCGTTAATGTTATAAATACTAATGTCTCAAGCAAAGCACAAAAAGTATACCGGTAAATGCTGTACAAGAGTATTGTAACAATTCAAGTAATTTCATTTACGGCAGTACTTTAAAATATATTCTGTGATTGTTGTTGGACGAACCGAAATATTGAATGGCGAGTCACAATTTTGGGACGCAACGGTTTTGCGTCCGCATCGGGCGGAGAAAGTAGTTGCTACGCTGTTGACTAGAAGCACATGCCATTTACTGGGAATCAAATTATATATATTCAACATATGTTCAATATTGTCCATAACACAGTGAGCATGGTAATACAGACCAAGGCGCAGTCAATTTCCGCGCACAAGGCGACATCCACACTCGATGGCTACATTGCGCGTCAGCTTGCCGTGAAACATGTGATCAGTAGGTGGGTACTAGGTTAGTTGTGGGATAACGGGGACGAACATATCCCTAGCGTCTACTTATTTTGGGAATGTATTTAACGCACTATTGGAGGTTTAGAAGAGACCTTATAATTATCTACCGTATCTGAACTGGGACGATTGGTCCAGATTTATCTTAGCTATCCAAGCCCACTAGACTGTCTGTTCTACGCGGTCATTTCACGAAGCTGGACAAACCACGGTCCGATCGGATTATGGCGGAAATCCGGCTGTCACGACAAGTCATCGAGCGCGTGCACATGCGTCCGGAAGGTAGTATCAGGGCATCTACTTCTAGGGTTTGAGCGGCAACTTGACGCTCTTGGGTGGTAACAGGAAAACTTTCCCTTTTCCAGAGTAACTCGCATCTTCATAATTCGATGTTAATTTCGCTACTTTTCTTCATGCATTGGTATTACTTATTTATTTCAAGTGCACTTGCTTATGCCTTTAATTTCTCTTCCCATCCTTCGCTTACTTTACGTGACTGCCACAGCAGACTTATAGGGTAAGGACATGGGCATTGACTGGTTGGGCAGGATGCCATACGGGTATTCCGTTTTAAATCCATTAAGAACTCTGAGCATTTCATAAGGTTCTGTCTCAACGATTCACTGAATTTGGAACACTCCATGGGTTATCTTATCGTCCCAGGGACACTCGAACTTGAACTTATAATTTAACTAGTGGAACGGAATTCACTCACATGGGCTGAGAGCCAGACGCTAAAGATTGGTTACCATGCCTTCCCATATTAATGTGTGGTACATAAATAAATAAATACAAAATGTTCTGTAGAATATATCCTGTCTACCCAGCCTTGATATTTTGGTTACTTTCGGTTGGTTGTGTGCGTGGTTTAGCAGGCAGACAGCCACAGTCTCACAGACGGAGAACTGTAGCAGCACAATGTTGGCGACGGGAATCAGAAAAACGCAAAGGTATCAGTCAGTAGTGAATAATTTCAGTCTCTGTTGCAACAACACTAAGGGCTGTTCGAGAAAGCACAAGCCACATTGATTGAGACGCTGACAAATATACTGTCAGCAAAAGCAGGCTGGGTAACAGCGGTAAGTTGACTTGTCCCATCACTAGAAATCTTGATGCGGCAAATATGTGTTCCGTTACAATACCAATGCTGGTATTGCTTTTGACTCGTGGTTCCACAAATACGAAGATATTCATGTGGAATTTATCATAGTCTCGGTGGGCAAACATTTTGCCTCTTGCTAAGGTAACTTTGTGCGGCAGAACGTGAAATATTTGCGAACACCTTACCGAATAACAGCACTGATTTGCCCTTCGATGGTGTGGTGGCGATTTTGTGAAGACTTTTAGGGAGTAGACTTAGTTTTTCAACTCTCGTTACCAATAGGTTGCGATGACCAAGAGAGATAAGGAAGACTTGGTTAGCTGATCGTTTCGCATGAACTGCGGATGTGAACGCTCTAAGCTGCCCATGTCGGGCGATCAGTATAAATGTCACATCAATCCTATTGACCTGCCATCGACTTAAGACGCGAATGTCAGAACAAGGATTCATAGCAGAATCGAGCAAAGCCATGAGCTTACGCTGCAAGAACTGACCAACAGATGCCAGAGAATGATGCACCTGAAACACGACGCTGTAATAATATAACAGGCACAACACCCTATTATTCCAAGGTAACAATGTATCCATGGTTTAATACTGGTAAACAAGCTTAGTATTTGCAGAAATTGCGCCTATCAGTGTACATTGACCTGTATGAGCCGAAATTATGTGACTAGCCTGAAATAACTCATAAGCTGCAACATCATTCGAACTATTGTTGGAAAATGTGCTTTGAAGATGACTAACCAACTTGCTTTGCCACACCGTAGCCTACTGAGGTACTGCCACAGCCTGCTTCTTTAAAGAACCTTTAGTATGAATGCAAAACTTGCAAATCTGTGCTTTAAGTAAATAACTAAATAAAGGAATTGTATATTCCTCGACGATGAGAGCAGCTGTTCCCTAAATGGAATAGATCAACAAATGGTGCAAACTTTCAATGACATTTCATAAATACATTTTCAGAAATAAACATGAGCATGACTGCAAATTAGGTAACACAGAGTAATCAGAACGGTTCTGCTATTTTTTTTCTTGCCATTGAGTCAGGATCCTTCACAATCACATGAGAGATGTTTCGACCGAGAAAAAAAGCAGTAATGAAATGGGTTGTTGTCCGAAATGTCTTGTGTGCGGTATAGGTAGAAATTCGTCACATCATCCACACTATTCAACTATCCCCACTACTCTTCTGTTTTATGTATATGTTTCGGCAATTTATTCAGACAACATGGATATCGTTTTCGGATGCTTTATCTAGGCACTGTGATGTCCCGAACATCTTAATCAAATTTTGAACGGTTAAATGCTTATTAATCGCAAGCTTAAAATTGCAAAGTGTATAGCATGTTATGATACCACTTGGAAGTTCGTTCCAAACCTTTGAGTATTGGGACAGAAAGAAACATTCTCTGTTACTCGTAGTAAATTTTGGAATTACGAACTTTACCTCTTTGTTACGTATTGGATATCTGCTGTTTTAATATAGGTGAACACCGTTTTATAGTCTGCGAATTTGGCAATTTATGATTCTGTAAATAACACATACGTTCAGATTTACTATCCGAAGCGAAACTGGGTCAAATCCAAGTTTATCACATCGCTCTCTGTATGTCAACTTTGAGAAATATCCACCTAGATTTTCGTGAAGCTTCTCTGGACCCTCTCAAGAGCGTGCTGCTCAGATTTCCGCCGATTAGACTGTATCATTAAACAGTATTCCATACACGACAATACATCTGATTTGTAAAGTGATATGCGAGATTCCGTGAGGTAAACTGATGGCAGATATAACCGATGGTATTCGTGGCCTTCGAAACTTGGAAGTCACCGTGTTCAGAAAAGTTAAGCGTGACTGAATATCGCACGCCCAAGTCGCAAACTGCCTTGCATTGCGAGATATATGCGCCTTGTAGTAACAAACTGTCTGGCGGTACTTGGCATTTGTACGACAAAATATTACACTTGTCCTCGGTAAATGACATCTGCCACATTTGGCACTAGGAGTAAAGGGCATAGAGGTCATCCTGAATGAGAAGTACGGCTTGTTGAGTATATGCGCGTGGTTGTGCGTAGAGAACTTTAATGTCATCAGCAAAGGTAAATGCAACACCATTTCGCATTCTGTGTAATATATTGTTAATATAAATTATAAAAAGAAGAGGACCGAGAACACTCCTTGGAATCACTCTACAAGTGATTGCTTTCGGTTTAGAGAAATGATCGCATATGCGCACCAACTTCTGTCTACCAATTATATATGAATACAGCTTGAGGACATAGGTTCTCCAGTACCTATAGCCTTCAGTTTGTTTAGTAACCTGTGACGCACTCTACGAAAGGCTTTTTTGCATATCCGGTACAGGATTACGACACCGTTTCCGTTGTTAATGGCAGCCGTTGTGTGGTTTAAAAAGTCAGCCTGGCATGTTGCGCAGAATCGACCTTGCATGAAGCCGTGTTGCGAATTGCTGATAATGTTAGCGTTGTTCAAGAATATAAATAGTTCATCATTCACTATCCTTTCCATTATTTTAGAGACGATGGGTGTGTGATTGATGGGACGAAACATTTTAACCTCGTGGGCAGCGCCATTATTATGTCGCGGGTTAACTACAAAAGTTTCGCATTGAGTAGAGTTACTCCTTTGTTAAAAGAGAGTGTAAAGATGTTTAGCAAAAGGAGAAGGAAGTCACTACCACTAAGTTTTATTAGACAACGTGGCATCCCACCAGAGCCCGCGCACGTTGAGGAGTATAAGCGAGCGACTTGACCAGTGATTTTCGCTATTGTGAATTTCACTGTGCATAGACCTTCATTATTGTGCGGCATGATAAGTGTTGGTGTGTCTGATGATTCATTGAGCAGTGCTTCGTCAAAACAAGCACTGAAAGCTTCGCAGATATCATCTGGTGCGTCGTAGTGTGTTCCATCAGGTGTGGTGATAAAAGTGAGATAATCGCTGCAACGCGAACTCCGGGCACGGAATAGTTTGGCTAGCTCAGCTGTTTTGCTAGAAATGTTCAGAGCTTTATACTCTTCTAGAATGAGAGTTTTGTCACGTTGGTGCCCTTGCCCTTCGACGAGCTTCGACTGGTGTAATAATAACGCAAAGTCAGCAGTTCACTTGAATTTATGCCGAATCTTATGAAGCGTTCGCACTGCCTTCAACGCCTTGCGATGGAATTTATGTTTGGTTTGGAAAGCAGATCTTAGTGGTACTGTTGAATGGATGCAAAAGCCAATTATACTATAAAACCGGTCAGTTGCATGTTGAGGACATGAAGAGAGAAATAATTTCTCCCAATTAATCGAACGAACTAGGTCCATGAATGACTCCCAGTTGACAGCATTGAACAGACGATAATGTTTTGTTTGCTGTGCATCGACCATGCGTAGTCTTAGGCGGCATTTGATCACGGGATGATCGATGACCGGAAATTCATCAAAAACGTTAACACTGATTGCAGGTATGCCAAATGAAATAATGACATCAAGAGTACTTTCACCTCGGATAGGTTGGGAGATTTGTTGCTGCCAACCATCCATTTGGATACGGAAGATAAGATTTTGGTATTTCAAAGGAGCGGTTCCTATGGGCCATGAAATCGAAGGCATATTGAAATCCCCTCCAATAATCTTATGTAAAAATGGTAGGCAAACGGAGCATTCAAACACAAGCGTTAAAAGTTCTAGGTCTTCTTGGCTGACGTTTGGCGCGCTGTATATATGTAGCCTATAAGCAGTTGTTGCTGATTAACAGATATCGTAAGCCAGAGTGACTCCTGACCATTGTTCAACACTGGGTTATCAAATGCAGTTGCTGCGAGCGATTTTTTCATATAAATTACACAGCCACCACCTCGACGTTCAGATCGATTCCTCATAAACTTGTTATATCCAAAAATAGTTAACTGAGTGTCAGACATGCCATCATGGCACCAAGATTCAGTGATAAATATTATATCAGGATTATTCACCAAAACGAACGAGCCTAGTGTGAGGATCTTAGAGTAAAGAGAGCGAATGTTTATGAAAAATACTGAGATAGATGTAAGATAAACGAAGAATTCTTTAGATTGTGTTATAAACACTGGGGTTTCAAGCCGTGTGCCTGGACCAAGGTTGGAAATAGTTGAAGAAGTGAGCGTATTGCCAATGGGAGAAAATGATTTGGAGGTGGCCACAGCGGAAGGCGTTGAGACTATGGCCCAATAGAATATGGTTGTAGGGAAAATGTCCATGATTACTGCAATAGTCGGTGGGAGCTGGGGAGTTAGGTTGTATCCTCTGCATCATGTCGATAATAGGCTGTCGATTACGTAACGCATTGATAGGATTCAGTTTATTGCGCTCATTTCCATCTATGGGTTAATTCCGCTTAATTCCGCTCGATGTACAAGGATTAATTGTACGCGGTGGAGGCACACTGGCGTCAATCCATACACCAAAATCAGCAAAATTCATGTGGTTCGTTGATGGATTTGGAAAGTCATGATACCCAATTACATGGTGTGTAAGGTACAAAGGGGGCGGCACGTCTTCCATAACTTTGGACTCACGTCTAGCCAAACAAAATGACGATACAGAGTCGCTCAATGATGATTGCGATAAATCTAGATTAACTGTCCTTCTAATATCGATCAGTTTGATCGGATCCATCGAGATTCTCCTTAAGGTTGGACACTGGCCCAAGCAAAATTAGGCGGGACATGACAGTTCGTGGCTTGAGGTAGCGGTTTTGTATTCAGCTGGGATTAAGCAGATAATGCAGTTGTTATTCGCTGATCCCCATAGTTGTCACTTCGCATACAGGAAAGAGTATTAAGGAAACCCTATATGACTGAAAGAACTGATTATCCAAGAGGAAGCACCATGCACTTCACTAGTTTTGTGGATTGTAGTGGTTTTGGGCTTGGTCGGCTTATCATGCTTAGCCGTGAAACCGCGACCTAGTGGAGGTCTTCCAGTAACCAATTTTGCACCTGACATTGACTTTAGCTCGGAAGTGTGAGAATTAGGTGTTCTACCGGACACGCCATCTGATGTAATAGAGTGGCCCGCATATTCACGTGATTCCTTGTTACTTTCAAAAATCATTTGATCATTCACCGCTTCGTCCCTATTTGCAGCAAGCAAAGTATTATCCTCACATTTGTGTCGGCTATTAAGTGAATCAATATCAACAGGGTGAGGGGCACCATATGGCTGTTGCGTATTTGTTTTACCTCAGATATTCTCCTCCTTATCTCACGATGTAGCGAGGCTTTGTCCTTCGTAATTTTCCTAATTTTGAAAGTCGTGTTAACCATGATGAGATTGAGCTTTTGAATAAATTGTTTAGCAATAAGTTCATTTTGAAACTGGAAAAGTATGGGACACGCGTAACGCATTACATTTTTTCGTAGTCTGATGTAGCTGGACCAGCAAGATTCCATACCGCATGCAGTAAGAAGCAATTGCCGAACAGTTTTTAATGTTAAATTGTCTGGCACATTGAAAAGCACAGCATTGCGTGAACAGCGTACTCGATTGTGTATTTGGTCAAAATGGAGTCTAGCAGTACACTGCACTTCATGTGGTTCGTTCTAACAATAACTGGGGGCGATTCAAATAAGGCAGCTAGACCCTGCGAAGGTTGCAATATCTATGTGAGCATGTCGACTTTTGATGCAAGTTCAGCGTATGCAGTTACAGATACTGATGGACATTTTTCAGGTGTCTTTCTCAGGTCAGCATGTAGTCTAAGGGAATTTCCTACGGTGCCTACACTGCTTCGGGTAATTTATTTACCACTCCTTCCAGTCTTTCTGCAAAGTACCTCTGTTATTTGTCTCAGATTTTGAACTAAAAAGGAAGAATCCTGGCCCACTCCAGACAACTTAGCATCACACCAAGAACTTTTGCTTAAAATTTTGTCATGGGTCTCATCACGTGGAGCTTTCTTTGCATTTCACAGTTCCTGCCGCCATAAGTACCCAGTTTAACCAGTCTCTCTATTGAATCAAGCTTGGAGTGGCGCTGTTTCCTGTGTTGTAAATCCTGTTTGTGTTTCCGTTGTTTCTGGGGCTTGTGCCTTTCACTTGCGTGTTAAGTAAGCTAGAGTTAAGCACTTAAATTCTAACAGCATGCAAATATTCACTCGGTTATCCTAAGTTAAATTTCAACGATATATTTTCACAGTTATTTAGTAATTCCCAGTAATTCCTTCTGTTTTCCGTTTGTTTATCTTTAGAATCCACGAGAGTTCGATTATCTGCCACTGCACATCGAGATTATGATAAGAGGATTGAACCACTTCTGCTGAAGGACTTAGGTTTACTGGTGAGTGTTAAAATGTATTCTAGCAATAATCACTTTCATTACCAAAGATTCTGTGACCGAGTAAAACTAGTTTACTGTGTACCATGGGATTGCAACGTTTATTAACCGAAACATGATCGGTCGGATATATTGATGCAACAGGAGTTCAGAACATGACGCATTTTTAACAATGTGATGTGGTTTTCATCACTATTGATTCGCGTTGAATCATAATTTATATACAACACTATTTGAGTCGTTGGAATTTATTCGTGTGCTTTACTAATTAGTTTCTCCGAATGTAAACTTCAACTGAGTCACCTCTAATGAGCGCATGACTATTGTTGATAATCTGTTCATTATCTATCCCTCTGATAGTTGTTCCTATATATTTCACAAGAGAGTTGTCTTCCGTAAAACAATAAGATGAATGAACTTCATGATAATCAACATTCTGGAAAAACAGAACAAGACATATCCCATGAATGAAACTGGAATTATGATATTGAGATGCGAATTTGAAGAGAAAACGGTGTGACGTTTTGTAGTTATTTCTGTTGCTCCAGGAAAAGCCCGCATACAAACGCATGAACTTCAACTCGCATTACCCAGATAGTAACGCGTGCCAGGCAACATTGAAATTCCAGTTTGTGTTAAAATTGCATTGCCTTGCCTGTTTTGCAACCGAGAGCAAATCCCTGATACATAAAGAAGATTTCCGTGTTGGAGGCAATATTTCCTTTGAATATTTCCGAAGTAAAGTTGTTTAAGTTGGAATGGGAAGTGAATGCAATGATGAACGGAAATGCAAGTCGATGCATAACTTCAACCAAATATAAGATGGCTTGGCTTACCTTAGGTTAGTTGAAATTAAAAAACGGCATGCCAGTGAGTTCAGAATAAACACTAGCATTTCGGTAAATATCTTTGTGTGCGGATTGTTTGCATTTGAATATCGAAAATTCATCAAATGCCTGATCATCTACTACCAATTTAGGACCACACAAGTAGTATTTTCGTGACGTGATATCCAACGAGCCCTATTCTCCAAATGTTTGGAAGTCTTATATAAACATCTAATATATGTGTGTATGTGAAAAAGCGCTATAAATATTAGCAAACGTCTAATAACCGATGCGTTTTGTACTTTTTAAACCAGTACGCTAAACAGTTGGATTACAGCTCACGGCCAATCGATTTAATCATAATATTTGCAGAATCCTTGACAGAAACGGATATGAATAGCTCTGCACGTAAGCCGATTCAGTGAGTTCATGTTTCACACAAGCAATCACCAGGCTATCGTGAGTTCTTGGGTCGAAAGAAGCGGTTGTAACTACATCCGGCATAACGTCCTGATGCAGCCTTTTACTAAACAGTCAATATTCATCGTTTATTGTTAAACCCCTCGGAAGAAAAGGGAGGTCTCATTCGCATACAGCCAAATCATCGGAATAGGAATTGGCGACAGAATATTTCCGAAGCTGTTTGAACACTGTGCAATGCGGTGTGGAATTGACGCGTATTATTCGAAGGGCTATTAATATCCGTACCCCGAAATTAGCTACCGAGACAATCGGAGCAGTGTGTAATACATATATTTAGGGTCAATTTTTAAAATTATCAAATGGCAGGTTCAAATATAGATATTTTAATGAATGCTCAATTGTCGGTGCTTCTGGCATACGAATAAACTAGTGCATTTAATTTCCTTGGGAACGCTAAAGAGAAACATCAGATAAAAATCTGCAGATATATATACCCCGAATTATTTTGTCTAATTGCATCTTATAAACTGTGTTCTCCTCATGATTAAACTTAACGGTAAAGACGCTTATCTGATTTTTCCAGTGAGGTCTTAAGAAAGACAAGTTGGTTGAAAAAAACCAGTTTGTTTGAATTAAACATTTCCTGGAAAATATTGCCCAATTATTTCTAACGTTTTTGACACTCGCAGCCCAAATTGCTTTTCGTTGAAGTTAAGTAACCGTGCTTCGTGATCGCTCTTTCTAGGATTCCACGTTCATCCAAGTAATTTCCATCAAAAGATCAAATTATGATCAAATTAATCCTCTTAGAACAGCTGCATTGCAAGAAAAGTATTATGTCGAATATTGAGCAAGTATTTGGCGGAGTATACACAGATTCGCTTGCTAGCGTTTTGTGTGAACGAAAGGGCTTCAAATCCAAATAGTTTATAAAAGCAAATAAATATATAAGAAAAATCGCGGGAAAATCTTGAACTATATTTGCCAAATGTATTGCTTTTCTATTATTTATCAGCTTTCATTCTCATTGGAACCCTAAAACCGGCCACCTGGAAAGAAGTTTGTCTGATACCTCAAAGGACAGTCTGACCCCGAGCGGCCGGATTTTTACTGTCCTTGTTAGCTAGAAAATAAACTCATGGAGCTCACTACAAGCTACGATTATAGCTAATTCCGATTTTTTATACGGGTCAGGTTATTTTTCCATGTGACT
Source organism: Dicrocoelium dendriticum (assembly GCA_944474145.2). Lineage (NCBI taxonomy): Eukaryota > Metazoa > Platyhelminthes > Trematoda > Plagiorchiida > Dicrocoeliidae > Dicrocoelium > Dicrocoelium dendriticum. The sequence goes on from CALYDF020003348.1 coordinate 24,972, forward strand.
GGTCTTCCTTTAATGTTATAATCTGGGCGTTGAGGAAACGCAATCACCAAAGTGGAAAATTTGTGGTCGAATAATGTGAAGTGATGGATAAGGGTCGGAAACATGGGATGAACTTGAAACCATTAACGAAATATAGATTAATGGTCAATCAGCCACTTACCTCTAACGGTGTTCCATTGGATTACTCGCTTCGCTTCCTCATTTAATTGAATCAGCAAAAATGTAAATATGATGGCTACTGGGAGAAATACAATTCTCCCCAGAAAGCAACAAACTAGTTGCTAGCTATCAGCACAAAGCTTTAACATTTGCCAAAAGATTCAGTATCGGTTAAAAGTTGTATCAATATTTTCTGACGTTGACAACTACGCGTTTCGTGACAGCACTTTAACAAAGATTTTCGTACTTCACTTTATAGAATAAGATGCTGCATCATTTTGTTTCTGGATTTAACTACTGACGTCGGGGATGACCTTGAACTTGCTGAGAGCCACTTCAGCACTCGTGGGTTTAGATATGTAATTTTACTTACCGTGATTTTATTTACGTATGCCACCAACATCACAAAGGTAAAAAACCTACATGCAACTACCCACTAAATCGTTCTGAGTAATATAATCGTCGCCATTTTCCTCAAGAAAGAATGAGGTAAGAAACACTTCACCACTTTTGCCGCAATGTAACTTAAATTGGCAGTTATAAAAAGAAAGCACAAATCTGACATTATGTCAAGTAAGGATTGCGGCAATGTGATTCTACCTTTGGAGGTAACAACGTCAACTAATGCATCTACGCTGTCGTGACCAGCTTTACATATAATTCAATGAATTCAGGAGTGATGATTTGCATGACATCTCAACGTCCAAAATTGGTTCAAAGTTTTACTGCTTCTGATTGCTGACTATTGATAAACGCGAAAGCGTTCCCAGAGTGGATTTCTGCCAGCAGTTAGAAATTAAGCATTACTTTGTTCCCAATACGATTCCAGAGAACAAACAGAGCGGATTTCATATCAAATTGTATCACGGCTCAGGCTCGGAATATGTGTTGTTGCCCAACCACAAAAATATTGCTTCAAAATGACTCTGCCGACTGATGGTGCCTTCTGCTTTGCACATGAGATGTAGACGTTCTGGGTTGGAGAGAAGACTGATGGGAGGCTGGCAGAAAATTGAATATGGCAACACAACCACTGCGGAATTGCGCTCTTAGTTAGCTCAATAAGTGTGTCTAAACAAACGCATTCATCGCATTTCACACTCCGAACCGGAGGTTTGCATAAAACTGGGAGCAGGTTCTAAGCGAGAACCCTAATTCTTTATGATCATTTCATTAGATGACCTCCTTCATTTTCTATTTACACCCAATTTGTACAACAGCGCATCGCGCTCCAAATACCATTACTACATCAGAAACATGACCACTAACACCATTAATGTCTACGATAAGTTCCCTCCATATATGAGCCATAAGTGCCTGTGGGTTAATACAAGCAACCACTCTTCTTTGGAGTATCTGATAGTCCAGGCTTTGCAACTATGAAGTAGTGGTCAGCAGGTGGCGGTATTGTATATTTCCACTTCATGTCAAAAGCTGTTGCAACGACGTTACAACTTTCGGATCTTATATAATGCGTCTAAAACGCTTGCAACACTTTTGCATCCTAATCCTTTAGTCCGCAAATGCAGATGTGGCTGCCTAAACAGGTACAGTTCCGAATACCTTCAAACACTCCATACTACGAGTCATTGCGCAGACTGGTCCTTGCCAAATTTAAAGATTTGCATTGCGAGATCGCAACATAGAATCCAACAAGTGATACAGCCAAAGCTAAGCTCTCTGCAGTGCTGCACTATAGACCATCGGAGATTGAAATCTATTGTTTGGTGCTCTAGCTCTAAAAACCGATCAACTGGAAACTACTTCACACCTTCTACGTCAAATGCGGTGAAAATTGTCTCTATAATCTTGTCAGTAGCGAAGTTGAAGAGATCAGGTGACAGCCGACATCCTTGTCATGTACAGCTGGAGTTACCCAAGTGCGGAGACAAATTATCACAGAAACGAGTCCTATTCAAAGTCCAAACGAGAAGTACCTTCAAGTTGCCAACGTACTTCTGGGTAAATCCTTCCGAAACAGTCACAAAGTTCACATCGGTCCAAATGGTTGAATACACCTTTAAGACTACGATACCATATCAAGGCAGGTCACCAAAATGAGCAAAATATGTTACAGCGCAACGCAGTTTCGGTGTCTTATGAGCAAACAAAAATTCGGATGAAGAAATTAAAACGGCGTCCCAAGGAATAACCGTTATTTAGAAAAGCGATGCGAGGTAAAAACGAGTTCCAGTATACAAAACAGAATTGTTTACCCAAGTGGGGGTGGTTACCTCCACGACCAGGGTTATATGTTTCATCTACGCCCTACATTTTTCATATGATCACTCCATATTTGGTTAAGCAATACCAGCTCTCCACGTATTTATTCTCAGTCTCAGCTAGAAACCCAGTAACGTCATCCGTTGTTCCATCAAATACGTGTAGAACAAGACTTTCTTCGTCGTCTTGTTTTGAGGACTTTGGCAACGCGTGCTCACTCGTTAAACAGAGATATGGAAAGTAAATTTTCTATACCAAATTTCGGCACAATTATTACGTACATCATCAGGAGGATGGATTGGGCGACTTTTCAGAATGGCCTCCGTAACTGGCAGCAGTGTTGGTTAATTCTTTCTGCAGCAGCTTCAGAACAATTTGAGAAGATGAGGTCATTTTGCATGAGCACATCGTGCTTGACCTAAAGGAAACTGCGCTGCCTAGTATGCGCGCCAAATTTGTTTTGCAGAAGAGCCTTTTTGTGGTACTCATTAAGATAGACCACACATGCCCGGAAATCATCATATGGCCGTTTCATCCTTCCGAAAATCGCCAGCAGTGCGCACCCCATCTGACCTTTGCAGAGTGTGTAATGGTTGTCTGAATGAGTCTAGCTATGATGAATTGCTATCCATACGTGAGCTGTATTCATGGATTTGTCTTAATAGTGTATTAAACAACCTGGCTCATCTTCATTTACACCAGATCGGCCAAATCAGCATTGCTTCAAGATAGTGCTAAAGTTGTTCATATTAGAACCCTCCATTGCTTATCCACCATGCGTGATATAATCCGTGAAAAGCGTTACCTGACGCGGCAACCTGGCATCTCTTTCATCAAGTCCAAGAAAATACGGCACTCTTGCACTGAGCCTCGTAGTACATCGCACTCGGTATACGTTTGGTCGGATAGGCGCAATCTGGTTCCCGTTTCCAATCGACGATCACGCGGAAAGTTACGGACTCAAAACCGTGTATTGTGGAGCATAATTCCATGACGTGAAGGATCAAATGATGTTTAATGTTCAAATTATACAGTGTAGTCTCCCACTTCACTATCTCCTGTTCATCTTCAGCTACCACCTTCAATTTGTATGTTAGTGCTACACAGGCGTTGTTTACGGAATATGTTCTGTTCCCCAGTTTTGATCTTGTGTAAAGTTAGGGTGTCTGGACCTAGTTACAAATGCTGAAATTTATTTCGCTGTATAAATAAAAAGCCGCCTAAGGGTGGTCGTCAGCGCGGTATGTTCAGCCCGCGCGCGGATGGTGGTGGTCACGCGGCAGCGAAGCATTGTTACGGCGTACAGGCGACACCACATGATTATTAGTATTAATATTATTATTATTGTTTCAGCCAAGTCAGCTTTTATAAAGTGATCGCACAATGCTTAGTTGTCTAGGTAAATATACATAAGACTTGCGGCCACCATTTGGTAAAGCACACTTTATTAATCTTGGTCAGCCAGTCCAAAGGAGAGCAATGTATCCATCGCATCATCGTTGAGAGTCTGTAAAGATATTGTACAGTTGCGGTTTTGTGTGTCAGTGGAATGCTTGTATATACTTGGCCTGCGCTGTCGTCTGTCAAGCAGCGGAGTAAGATGAAGATCATTAGCGAATTGCCGTAGGCGAGGACGTTTTAAGCCAGAAGAATTTGTGTGATTATATATGTTGAACAATTCACTGGCCAAGCGGTATACCAGTGTAGAGACTGCAAAGACTATGATGTCAGCTTTCACATATATTATTTGCTGCATGGAAAATATGGTAAGGTATAAATTGAGGTGTAGTAATAGAGTTTAGTTATGTATGTTAACTGCGTTTATGATTTCATTTAATTTGAAACACTGGTAGCACGGGATGGTTGCTTAACCGCTGATCGATCCTCCCAGCCTTGTGGAAAGATTGCATACGTTTCGCCCCCGTGCGAGGTGACACCGACTTTGCGGCGATATGCAGTGATCAAGCATGCATCGATATGAAGTGTCCATAGGTGCCTGTCCACTGTCACCTAAATAATGTTTAGAGTAATCCTTCGATCAAGTTAAGCAGATAAGTCAATCTCCTGAGGGATTAAACAAAGGTAAGTAATAAATGAACATATGCATAAACGGCCAAGACATTGTGACTGGCACGTCCATTAGAGTATCTAGCAAATTGTGCGCACCGTCCCGAACTCCAAAATTTCAAGAGATTACTAGGAGTGTTGAATGGTTTAGGAGGATTTTCATCACATCTAAACTCAGTCAGACAAACAGCCATCACGTTTGGTAACCCGGTTAAGATGGTCGTTACCGTGTTATGCACCCCAGTGGTTCAAACCATAGACTGACAGCTGTAGAGTTGCGAGTTAGGGACCAATAGAGGTCACTTGGAATCCGCAATAATGATGATTCCCGAATAATATAACGGCCGTACAGTGTCTTTCGGAAGTGTAATGTTTATCTGACTGAGTGTAGATGATATGAATCTCTACCTACACGTTCTCAACATTAGGCAAATGAAAAACAATAAATCTAATTAAAATTCCACCGGGGTTGTTTATCCTCAATTGCCATATCTTTTATTAGCCGCCTCTGGGAGGCGAAATTCGCAAAATGCAAATTCCGGTAGCTTGCTTGCAAGACGGCTGCGCAAACTAAAGGTTTAACAGAATCGAATCAATTGCAAAGCACACTTCGAAAATTCGATGGAAATTATTTTGCTTAACTGCATATAGAAATATAGAAATTGTGTGTTGCCGGCACAAAATCAATGCACTTCTATAACGCGTTTTCAAGTTATTTCATCAACCAACGTCATTGGCCAAAAGTCAACTGCCTCACCTATGTTAGGAATTATGATTTTAATACTAAGTTTCTAGTATAAACCGGTGTCGAAATCAGCATTATGCTCCTTAGCGCAGTTGGCTTGATTTAACCATGGCTAACCAGACTACGTGTCGCCAGTAGCACATCAACAGCAAATTTTAGCTAGAATTCACTCACACTTAATCTAATCCTTGGGTGAATATTGCGCTGAGCTTTCAAGGTAGCAGCCATGATGTTTGCCATCAGTAGCATTGACTATATTCTACTATTCGTCTTTAATCTTGATACTAAAGGGTAGAAGCTAGTCGACTCTCGGACACAGCTCAATGTTATTGAAACTACCTCCACGCTGGACGCGATTACTCCCATTCGTGTTCTTCCTCAAGTTCCCCTTATGTTCATAGATCTCTTTGACCAGCATTCCAAACCGATTCACAATCAGAAAGACTCATCTTCCATAACGACATATGCCATGCACCACATCCGAACTACTGGTACACTTGTTTCAGCACAACCTTGCAGACTAGCCTCGGGCAATCTTAAAGCGAGTGAGTGGGAATTTGGGTAAAAGCTCGAACTGGTAAACATCCGCCCGTTCAAGTGTTTATGCACATCATCATTGCTTATGATACCGAAAAACAGGGCTAATGATGCTCCTGTGGTGACTACCTAGCAGTCAACTTATTTTCTATTCAGCCTAAATACTTGAATTCTCACATGCGTGGGTCAACTTCAGATCTGGCTGGTAAGTCAGTTTTAACAAACTGGACCTAGTGTACGCCTACATCCTAACACTTGTTGATCCAGAGGCTAAATCGAAAAGAGCATTCATATTACCATTGGTTTATTCGAGGGCTACAACAGGATTGGTCCCCAAACACTTGGTTACTTGATGCCGACGAAGGAAAGCGGATGTTTTCTTAGGACGAGGAACTTGGACGTTTAGCGCGGTTGTCGAACTGCCATCACCAAACCCAACGTCGGGTCTACAGCGGAGGAAATATTCGGTCTACCTACTTGCTGGACAAGCCAGTTATTGTCCAGTCAAACGAGCCAACCCCGATGGCCTACCGACGATGCACTCACGTTCACACGCAAATCATAGTAACTAATAGAAGCGTGCACCCAGCGAACACTGATCCACGTCTATGTTAAGGAATCCCGTGCTGAACCCCACCTGGTCATCGTCGCATCCATCCTCACTGACCCACTTAATCCTAACGGCTCTATCGAAGGGTTCCATGCTTTAGCATTCCTGTTGGAGGCCATAGTTGTGTTCCTGAATACATCGTTCCCTGCTTAAAGAAATTTAATTTTATCCTGGTTTGAATCTACTGAACATCCATTTGTTTTGCTGACTGCACATTTGCTTTCACAAATTGCTGTTGTGAGACTTGTGCTACACAGCACCTTTCCTTGGCTGATTCATTTCTTAATCCTTGTAGACTGTACAAATAAGTTAGGTACCACTGCCACTATCTTTGTACTATTTCGTATTTGGCACGTCTTTTCATGTCATTGCTATCCGCTAGTATCCCAGCGCAACCCAACAGTATTTACTTATTTGCACCTTTAATTGGATCCCAACACTTTGAAGCAAAATGCCCCTGCCTTTACCGGCCAAGCAGAATAATGTGCATTGTCCTCCTTGAAACAACTTCCTGTTTTGATTGAGAGGGTTTGCAGAAAGCAGAACGCCTGCTGCCGTCGAGTAATCCTTAATTAGATCGAATGACCACTAACACAGTCACTTATAGTGAAAGAATGTCTAGTAACCGTATGAGAAATATCATGCTTAAACTTTTGCTTAAAACTATTATCACACTGTAAACTGTGATGAATGAAGTGTCGCATATTGGACTAAAATGGTTCCTATTTAATTCCCGAGGGCACTATGTGTCCCATCTTCGTCATAACTTAAATAGGAACAAACACAATTTCCCAAATTTTAGCTAAGAAAACATGGAAAATATCACAGTAAAAATAAAAGCCAACTGGTATCGATCTGCATCAATAAACGTAGACTGCGCTCTTGCTAAATATGCCGTCTTATAACCCACTTGCCTATAGGGAATGCCGAGAACCTTCACACAAACTCTTTAGAAGAATCTCGAATTCCGTTTCATATGATACGATCGTCCCACTCAATAACAACCAGCTAGGATTTCCACTACGCGTTACCTTGTCCCAAAACAAACTTTGTTTAATCCTGCATCAATCCATATTATGTGGTCCGATGTTAAGCCAGTTGTGTGCTCATTTGCACTTTGCCAAATATCATTACCGCAATGAATCCACACTACGTTGACGTAGTTTAAAACCCTGATCGTATTCCTTACTGCTTCAAACTGAAAGAACCCTTGAGTTATACGGGCTATGGAGTGCTTCATTCTCTACCCTTTCTCCATTTGGACGCTGATGTTTAGACTATGTCGTTGTATTGACAACCCAAGAGCTTGGCTCATGTTACCTCACATTGCAGTAGTAGCCTCAACTCATTGCTGAATTGATGTGATTGGAGGTGACGCATATGCTTACATGTAGCTTACGGTTTTCCTTTCCCCTCGCCCTAGCTAAAATTGAAAGACCTTTCCACTGTGGGGGAAGACATAGGTTCAAAGCCCACAGCTCAGAGCAGCCACCTTTGGTGCTTCAATTAAATTAATCCATCCTTGTAAAAATTGACGTGTTAAGGCGCAAGTTTTCTCCACTTTTGGTTTGAAGCCATATCTTTGGCTATTTTGAGTGAAACAAAATTCGTTGATTTGGACTTGTTTTAGATGCAAATGCTTCTAGGATGTTGCAGATTTTGTGTTTTAAACTTGCTGCAAAAGTACCGCTTTCCAGTGTTGGCCTTGTTGTTGTCTGATTCCAGTGGAAATGCGTTTCCTCAACGCTTTCAAGAGCTTTGTGAATTACACAACCATTGATGGCATGTGTATGAGACATGACATACCATCTATGACCCATATGAATAAAACATAGTTATGCCAGTGCATTGGCAACTATCCAGAGGTGATTAGAACTGGTACTAACATTAGGGATATCTTTTGAATATAAATATATCTAATTAAACTGTGCATACACTTCTATAACAGAAACGAGATAGGATGTTATGATTGTACCAAGTGAGCGGATTACGAAAATGCAAACCAAGGCTTTCCATCCCGTTGGGTTTTGTTTAAGTGCAGTTTTTCTTTTCAGTTTTGTAGTGTGTTCCATCCTACAAAGACTCGTCTGTGATTGGTCCATTAGCTCCCTGTAGTTGTGCAAAAGAAGTCTCCTTGGCCATTGTATCCACCTGATACTGCAAGTCGATTGCCAGCTGTATTCCCTTGATGAATACCTTAATCATTGCTGCAAGAGGCTGCTGTGTCAATAACCGAAATCATTTTTGTCACCTCTGTCGACAGTTTAACACAAAATCGTAGTGCCGACTCCTTTCTTCACAACTGAAGTCTGCCTGCCACACATTTTTCGGGGTGAAACCAGGAGATCAGTATAAGAAGTGGGCGCCGCATTTCGTTTGTTTGTCGTGCAACCTACATCTGACTCAGTAGCTCAAGAGCAACGGCAAGATGCCCTTTGCAATTCCCATGGTGTGCAGGGGACCAAAGGATCGCACGACAGAATGCAAATTCTACCTAACCATAGTCACTGGAATATCCAACTGAAACAAGAATAAAATTCATCAACCCGAGTTCCAATCATCTATTCGACTAGTTCCTCATGATTACACCTTATGCAATCAGGTGCCTCCAGTGGACAGGTCACTGATGTTTAATAGTAATTCCGCATCGTCAGCTTCCCAGGATTCTGAGATCTGTGAAAACTTCGAAGATGATGTTGTCAACCCACATATTAAGGAACCGACTTAGTTGAATGACTTGATACGTGATCTGGGTTTCTCAAATACGATGCTGCATTGCAGTCATCTCGGCTGCAGCAGCAGCATTTGATGGTTTAATAGATCAATGT
>CALYDF020003349.1:0-33857 GCA_944474145.2 Dicrocoelium dendriticum
GCCATCCTTTGATTTAGCTGTCCCAAGACGACGATGCTCGACTTCCAGCGCTTCTTCATTGCCCTTAGCACCACCACCTGTGTCAGAATAACAACACTGCGACATAGCGGATTTGACTCGTCACCAACCGAAGTCACTGCCTTTTGAATCAAACTGACACGTCTCCGTAAATAACCTACCATTAATGCTGATGCATTCGCTCGCACATGCTTACTTAACCACATCAAACGTATTTGATTCCGCAGTATCAACACTGCAGTAACTGTGTTGCTTCTTAAACGCATGCCTTACATTTTCACGTTGCTGCAGTTAAACTATCCTGAACTTGGCGAATCGTCATTGCTTTACAGTTTTGCGTATGCTCGGTTTGGCGTGTCTCGAAAAGATCGAAAATAAAGTTGCTTTTATTGAGGTTCTTCGTGGACAGCTTCTAAATCAGATAGTGGTCCACATGCCCGGAAAAACACTAGACCACGGTTGAAGCCCGTTGAACATCGTCAGTATTGCGTATCCATCGGCAAGTCATGGCGATGGAGGATAATCCGCGTTATATCGCAGTTGGCTTGTAAAGCATGACGATTCTAATCTGTTCATCGTGGCACAAGGGCATAAGGTGTTGGCTGGCGGTTCAAGCCGCTGGTGGTCATTGGTTTGAATCCTGATGTTTTCGATGGATGCGCACTACTGACGATGCATGGCAGGCTGAAACTGCAGTCTAGTGATTTTTCGGGCATGTGGACTACTATCTGGGTTGGAATCTGGCTGCGGGGGGCCTTAAACAATCATAAGAAAATCTCCTACTCATGAGTATATTTAAATTGTATTTAGTTATTTATTTAAAATTCACAATATGAAAGTTGGTTTCTCTTTCGCTCTGCGCGTACGCTTTTCCTCGATGGCACGCTTCATTCTTATTCTGTCTTCCGGAGAGGGGTCTCTTAGAGCGTGGAACGTTTCTCCTTTGAGACGATAATTTCGGCGAGAGTCCGACGCTAATCTTGTTCACTTTGGTATACAAATTTTATGGGGCCGTTCTTGGTGGATTTAGGTTGCAACCACCAAGTGGAAATAGAGAAACGACATGTATTCCATGTCCACCAGAGTCGCATATACGAGAATGTCTCGTTTTATTAAGGCTTTATTATCCGATATACTTTCAGCTTAATTTTCCTTATTGGCTTCCGAAATCTACACCGTGATCAGACATAGACCGCGAGTGCGGGACTTACTACCACCATGACGCCGCATTTTTGATTGATATGAATTTCCACCGCTAACTTTTTCGGGCTGACTGCACGATGGGAAACCATTTTCAGCATAGAATTTGACGAGTTGGACCGACTTGGGATTTAATATCTCCTTTTCCCCACCTCTTGCATGGTAGTATTCATAGTAGTGAATGATTGAGGTGGGTGCTCAATGAGGACAGAGCAGAATTTGTTTATGCGGCTGCATTCTTCACATTATCTAGAAAACTAAACGGGGTCACGGTTAACGAGGTTACATTGTTGCCCACTATCAACATATAAGTCCTTTCCCCGCATTCGTTGCACTGCTCATCAATGGACGATGGTGAGGGAAATGACACTAAAGAAACGTGTTTTCCAGGAGTATCCGGGACAGAGGGAGATGAAAGAAGAACATGGAGCGGCGTAGCGTTCATTTTCTTCGGCGACAGAATGTACAAGCATGTTGGGCCTGGACGGGTTAGACGTAGTCAGTACTATACGCGCCTGACACTCGACGCAGCCTAACATTGGTTGCAAGCAAAGATGACGATTGTGGACATGGTCTTTTGCAGAAGATCCAACAGATCTGCACCAGTGCAACGACCTGCACTTTTCCGCCACTCTTTGCAGAAAGAATTTTGTACGGCTCTGAAAATATACATGACGCAGTTGCGACAATCGAGGCACTCGTAGATAATTTTATCCTTTATTCAGTAACTTCAGAAGGAATCACTCGGTCCGGTTTCAGATATATCGGTGAGTGCCACACATGCATCACATTTAATACTATGCCTGGCATACATTGATGTACTATGTTGTGCCATGCAGTTGTACAATTAGTTCATTACGCTTGAGGTTCTTTTGTCGTTTGAAATATGGCCCAGTATGAATAAGGAATGATTCATGTTAAGGATTCAGTATAACCCTAACTAACCTTAACTATGGCTCCATAATCCTTTGCATTAGCATAAAATACATTAGTTTGCTTGACTTGGATGGTGCATAAAAGGAAACTAACTTTGATCCTATATGCGGTTCTAAACGAATATCCCACGTCCCATGTATTTCTGGCTTTACACACCCGCGAATCTCACGCTCCGACGTTGCGTTTGAAGCAGGTTACGTGTGTGTGTGTGTGTGTGAACAAAATTTCTGTGCATTGGGTTTTACCGCTTGGTCCGTTAAGATCGCATAAGTTCTTTCCAGTCTGTGTCCTTCTAGCTGTTTACTGGTTTACTCTCAGTAATTCACCATAACTACTGCTAACGTTACTACATTTTCCAACCGTATGGTTGTATGCCATCTTCGGCATTACAAACGTTAGCTATCATATATATATATAGCATTAATACATTGTATCAATTTTTTCATATTTCGCCGTCAGACATTTGTATCCTACTGTCTTTTTACCACAGAAATATAATTCTTACATATTACTTTGTCTATTGTAAACGTTATATGTTCTATTAATCATTCTCATAACTATAGGACATGACCTTGCAGGTTAGCTATAAATGTGATGAGAGCTATTGCGGCATGGCCGTCAAAGACAAAATGCAATGCGACAATGTCAGTTGTGGCACCGCAACAACTGCACTAGGTTAGGCAAGGATTCCAGTGATCAGCAGACTCGAAATTCCCAGTTGAGGTGGGGTTGCTTCTACCTTGCATGTTTAGCTGACAGTTGTGCTCACCTTGCAGATGGTGGGTTACTTTATGCCGCTTCAAATTTGTAGCGGTTTGAAGATTCTCCGGTTTGCCTGGGTAAAATTCTAACTACAAATATTTCATTGTAAACCTAGACGACCGGCGTGGTTAGTTAAATTGATCGTTGAGTTCGAATAGTTGACATGCTCACCGTGATTTTTGTCTGGCGCTCGTTTCGATTACGATGCGCGACTGCCCTGTGTGCTGTGCATCCTCCGTTCCTTTAGCTAAGGTGTCAACGGTGTCATTTTTCCAGCTGGGTAACAGGGAATCTTTTACTATACCAATTAATTTTTCCCTGGAACCTGGACTGCCTTTTCGTATCCGTTTCTGGACTTCCGCTACAGGCTACTCTCTAAGTTGATGAACACGACCGGAAGAATCTCAGCGCCGGATATTTTAAACTTTTCTACGGTGAGCTAGTTCCATTTATTTTTCATACTTTCCGGTTTACTTTTGCATACGGTTGCTTATTGCTGCGTCCTTTTTTAACCCATGGAATCCGTAGATACTAATTTTGAGTCTCTCATTAGCGCTGTAACACATTCTATACCGCTTTTTGGTACATGGATTCTCTTTTGTGGTTGGCGTATCATGTGGTTGCGTTTTATGACCATGAAATCACTTCTGACTAGGCGAAGTACAGAAAGCTCATGTCCTACCTATCCAAGAAGATATCAATGCAAGTTCGAGACGATAGCATTTCTCAGACCGAAAACCGCCATATGGCTCTCAAGGAGGCCACGATTAAGCGTGTCCCGCCTAACGCAAAAGTTTTCAGCAGCAGCTTTTCAAGGATCTGCAGCTAGGTGATATACAGCCCTCAACCCTGCTACAAGAGCTGCAGCAACTTGGTTCTGCAACCATGAACGAGATGTTACTGCGCAAACTATGGCTATAGCGGCTACCATAAAACACGCAGATGATTGCTGCTAGCTTGCACAACGTTCCGCTCATGCAACCAGCATATTTAGCAGATCGAGCTATTGAGCGATCACAGCCACATGCCAAAGCCAGCAAGATCAATGCCGTCGCGTCCCAAGGCACTTCTATCACTGGTTTACAGTCAACTATAGAAGCCCTGCAAACACAAATTATGGCACTAGGTCGATCGGTTCAACAACTTACTATAAACCGCCGTCGTCATAGCGCTTCAAAATCGCTCTGCAAACGTTCTAAATGCAGCAACAGGCAAGCTTGCTGTCGGTACCAGCAACGCTTCAGTACCGCAGCTTTTAAACGTAGCATGCCTTGCAACTTCGCTGAGAAGCAGGGAAACTTCTTGGACGGTCCGTAAAGGCAACGGATGTGACCGACCAACGCCATAATCACCTCATCCGCGTTAGGGAGTTGACTTCCAGTACCGAGTTCCTAGTTGACACTGGAGCCGAATTTAGCGTTATACCCCACAGCTCAGATGAAGTAGTCTCACCAACGCCGATAAAGCTGCGTGCCGCCAGTGTCACGCCAATCGCAACTTTCGGCGAAAGGTTGCTAACGCTCATGCTAGGCCTTTGGCGAACCATCCGCTGGCCTTTCATAGTACCAGCCGTGCCTTTTACCATTATAAACATAGATTTTCTTCAACTCTTTGATCACATTTTCGACGATAATAGGAAGAAGCTTATCGAATTTAGGACACAGCACTGTGTTATCTGGACTAGCGCAAACGTGGCTACTGTCACTCCTATTTGTGTCCTATCTGAAGCCTCACAGTCTTTTACAGAACTTTCAACGAGCAAACTGAGCTCGTTCGCATTCCAAACCACTTGCCTCCTGCGACGTCAAACGTCATGCAGCACATTTGCACTAATGGTCCATCTGTATTGGCCTGTCCTCTTCGACTAGCCCTGGACAAGCTCAGAACGACCAAAGCAAAAGTCGAGCATATGCTCGAACTGGGAATAATCTGCCCCTCCAAATGTCCATGGGCATCACCATTACGCATGATGCCGAATAAATGCAGTGACTGGCGCCCCTGTAGTGACTACAGGGCACTGAACAAAGTTACCGTCCTAGATAAGTACCCCATTCCGCACATGCACGACTTAACCTCAGCTCTAACTGGTAAGTCTATCTTTAGCGAAATCAACCTAGTTCGCTCCTACCTTCAGACCTGTGGCGCTAGACGACGTTACTAAGATGGTAGTCATCACGCCGTTCAGCCTACTCTGATACGTCCGAAGGTTTTTCGGCCTCATCAACCCTACGCAAATTTTTCAGAGTTTTATTCATGAGGTAGCTCGAGGACTCGAAGGCGTTTATCCTTATCTGGCTAACCTTTGCATCACCAACTCTTCTGTAGATGAACATCTAGATCACAACGACGCTCCCTTCCACAGCTTGACGCAACATGTGGTTAACGTCCTTCTCGATAAATGCGAGCTTGGCCGATGCTCCAGCGACATTAATGGCCACCAAATATCCGCCTCTGGTATTGAAGCTCTGCCAGACAAAATCCAGGCACGGAAGGACTATCCTGCTTCTTGTTCCTGCAAACAGTTACACCAATCGCTTGACCTGGTCAGCTACTATCGGCGCTTTGTCCTAACTGCACGAGCCTTATTCAACCGACGACTGACTTGCTCCGCGGCAAACAATGCTCTTTTCACTTTGCAAAGGACGCTGTACTGCATTTTGAGAAGCCCAAAGACGATATCTTCAACATAGCGCTTCTCGCTCACCCAGACACAACAATACCTCTCTCCATGATAACTGACGCCTCGGACACTACCGTTGTTGCAGTTTTTCAACAACACATCGACGATCGATGGATACCTCTAGTTTTTTTCCTCGAAACTTTTAAAACCTGTCGAATCGCGTTAAAGCACCTTCGGTAGGGAACTGTTAGTTATTAACCCAGGTATCAGACATTTCCGTCACTATCTCAAAGGTCGATGTTTTACAGTCTTCACTGACCACATGCCATAGACCTACGCAATCGATGGAGCAACACACAAGTATTCTACGGGGGTAGGTTGCCACCGAAGCTACGTCTCTCATTTTACGACAGACGTGCAACAAGTCGCAGGTGCTCTCAATCCCGTCGCGGTTGCGTTTTCACGCACTCATCAGATCAGCTTATCGCCTGGCACGAGCAGCGTAGTATAATAAGCCCGCGCGCGGTTGGTGGTGTTCGCGCGGCAGCAAAGCGCCGTTACGGCGTACAGCCGACACATTATTTTGATTATTATTTATTTTTTGGTTTTATTAGCCGCCATGACGGCTGTCCAGCAAGCCGATCCCACCGTTGACAAGCTATGACGCAACGCCTCTTTGAAACTACGCGAAGTGCCACTTGCTGCATCGTTTTACACAAGTCCATGTCGACCTGGTCGGATCTTTGCCTCAATGCAGAGGCTACATGTAGTTCCTCACCTGTGTCGACCGATTTGTGCGTTAGCCACTTCATCATCGTCTTCATCCTTATACACGTTAGCTACAGATGCAGAACATCTCAGCTATTTTGTCTCAATAAAAATGACAAGCGAAGGAAAACAAACATTGGCACGCCGGCTGCGTCCCCAGTAACAGATGAACATCGTTCCGGAGATCTAGCAGCTGGTTATGGTGCCGTAAAAAGAGTCATATTATGCCTAATGAGTAAGCTCGTGATTGGAAGGGGATGCTAAGTAGGAGGGGATAAACAATGCAACTCACAACACAAACGCCATTGGGGCTGGATCCAAATCATCTCACAAGTGTGTCCAGCCAACCGTCTTCCTCGTCCTTAGGACCCCCAGCCAGACAGTCGGGACGCACCAACCGACGCTAACTTCAAAGTGAGGGTTTTCATCTTTCTCGACAAAGTCGTCGCTTGGCCACCCCTCCTCCTCTCCAAACCGCACCCACAACGCGCGAACAATGCGTGCGCAACACGTGGTCCAGCCATCGGGTCCTAGTGCGTGATATATTGGTAATATGTGGTTCACTTGTTCTTCCTGCACCAAATACGCGACGAGGAACACGTTTATTGCTCATCCGATGCTCCCACCCGACATGAGCTATGCTGCGTAGGCGGTGGTGATTGGACGTGACGAGCCCCTTTATGTCTGTCGACCTGATGGGGCAAGTTTTACAACCGTACAAGTAGGTTAAACGGACGGCTGCTTTATAAACTCTGCCCTTCTGGGCGACCGTTGCGTTTGCGTCACTGGTGGCAAAGATTGGCAAAAGCACCTCGAGCATTTGCTATAGGGTTCGTAATCTCATCATCAATCCCTCGGACGATAATATATCTGCCCAGGTACTTGAACTCCTGAACGAGTTCTAACTGATCACCACAAAGGTTTAGCGCAGTGAAGGATCCCTGCCAATCTTGGAGAAGTACTTTGCATTTCGATGGAGCAAAGCATAACCCGAAAGGATTGACAGCCAGTGTTATTCGGTCCAGTGCGACTTGACTCGTTTGGGGGTTTTCACAGATTAGGACAACATCGTCCCGTACTCTAAATCAAGAAGTCGCTCACCAGGAAGTTTCTCCACAATTTCTGGCTCGTGTTCAGCAAACGATGTTTCCATGACTTCATCAATAACAAAGTCGAAGAGGAAAGGTGACAACGTAAAACCTTGTCTCACACTGTTGGTGATACGGAAAGGTGACGGCAGTGTGCCATAATCCCTAACTCTGCTGAACAACCACTTTGTGGTGCCAGGTGGGTGGTTGGCGATTTTTCCGCTCCAGCAAATGGTTCGGCGGCAGTGTGTCAGGCATGGTGGGTTTTGGGCTGGCAAGCGTGCTCCCTATTAAAAGTCACTTATGTCCGTTTAACCGCACTGTGACTTGGTGGACGTGACACGTCACTAAATGAAGTCCCTGCCGCTTGCTTTATCCTGGCGAAACATTATATTCTAGAAAATTAATGCTGCAATTCCGGGAGGCATTTGGCCCCTGTTTGACAAAAGAACAAAGAAAAGTCGTACGAACGGAGCAATCACTCATCGGCTATCAATGGGCGCGATTCCCTGACTTCGCTCCGCTGCCTTGCGGGCAGGCTATGCAGACAAATGCTCGGGGTTGTGTCCCCTAAGTCAACACCCTACTTCGGCTTGGACAAGCAGGTAGTATCACGCCCCTGACGTAACCATGGACCTTGATGTGGTTTGTGGTGTTTTATTTTACTCTTCGTGCACCTTCTTTTGAATCCCATGCTTTCTGATGGCTCTATGACTATTCGTTAAAGGTTGCTTATATATATTTATGTTATAATATTCTCACTATAAGCAATTCGTAAAGATTACTACTGCATAAAACTTCGAGCCCAACAGAAGGAAAAAGCAAAACGCCAATGACCTCGACAAAATAACTTATTTATCGCCGCCAACGAACGCTGAAAACCTACTGGCTGTATTTATAGGCCTCTTACTGACCTACGACTTCTAGAATCGGAAGGTCAGCTACCAAGGTTAGTGGTTCCCCATATCCTTTGCCGAGGTGTCAGGTGGCTTTTAACCACGTGCAGAAGTGGAACTTTCCGGAACGTTCGAAATGCACGCGATAATCGTTAATAATCGATTACTAGATAAAATAGAGGATTTCCAAGGCAAGTCTTACTTTCCCACGGACAGTATATATGCGCGTACAGCATTTGATAATATTTACGTACTTAGCGAGCACTTCATTCTTCAGCAGACAGTCTCAAAGGGCACATCAGTTGACTGAGTAAAAGGCACATTTATGTCAAAAATACGACAAGGGTGCCTCTCAAATAAACATTGCAGTGCTTTAACTGTGGACGCAAAGTCATGATGTGGTCGATGCAGCCCCGATATCGACGAAACCAGGCTTAATGTTGACGAATCTGGCCTTCACGAATGCCCGCCAGTCTGTGGAGAATGACCGACGTTGGCCAAAGGTGATTCTGGTAGTCAGATATTCATCGTAGGCAGTCCACAAGCCTTACTGGAGCGCTGGGCAACTCAATTCGGTGGCACAAACTTTGTCACCACTGACAGAGGATCACACTTTGACGGATCCTTCAGCAAACTTCCCAACTTTCTTTGTTGCCAACACAACTGAACCACCGCGTACCACCCCGCAGTTAACAGAATAATAGAACAGTTATACCTGTAACCAAAACAACACTCTGTGCCCAATCTAGCACATCCTGGCAGGAAGCGTTTCCTCTCGTTCTCACAAGCATAGGAGCACGATTAAAGCTTATTGGTACGCCATCCCACCTTAGCTGATTTTTGGATGCACACAACACTTACCTGATGAACTAGCCCCACCAGAAGTGCTACTAATTCTCGACTATGGCGAGTGCACAACTCGCCTATCTCAACACATGCGACAGCTTCAGCCTGTGCAACCCAGAGCACAGATCTTGCGTAAGAACCTGGATGAACGCTTAACTACTTGCACGCACGTTTTCGTTCGCACTGACGGTGTACGCCCTCCACTCCAACCTACTTATTCTGGCCCGTACTGTGTCGTACGCAGAAGTGGTAAGACGTTTACCATTGACTAAAATGCTGACTTCGACGATCAGCGTCAGACGACTCAAGCCGGCATTCCTCGACAAGTCTGAGTCTTTGGTGCAACAAGTACCTTCACAGCCTACGCCACCACAGCTAGCACCGCAACCTCAGACGAGTCAGTTCGCTCCAGCGGAACCGACAACCACAACCGATGTCATCCCTTAACGACCCATTATCACTCGAAGCTAAAGGGAAGTGAACCCCTAGTACGCTTTTTTGGTTTCGTTAGCGTTTGCTACTATCCATAGACCACTGCTTGCATATCTTTATGCTCTTACTAAACTTTCTCCAAAATCCACAAAACATGCCAAAACGTTTTGAAAAATCCAAAAAGGTGTACAACATTTTGAAAACTCAAAAACAGCTTTGCTCCTCTTCATCGCTTTGCACTCTTTGTGTATTGCTATGCCTTTATGCTGCTTTTTTATTTTGGTTTCCATATACACTGTTTGTTGGATGCACCTTGGTTTCACTTTTTGCTGTATCCCCGCACGTCACTTGAAAGTGGCATAAACGTCCTGCTCAACCACCTACGTGAATTTTACAAACTGTCCCCCAACAGAGAATTTTTACCTTTTCGACACTGTAGAGAGGACACGGGCGGGAGCCCGCTAGGGTAGGATTGCATGGTTCTCCCCCAGCAGCTGCATCAGGTTTTACAACCTGGTCTAGCAGTAGGCTGGCCTGCGACGGACAGTCCTCGGATAGATCGTAGGACTGCTTACACAGTCCCTTCTTGGTGTGGGCTATGCAACAGTCTGAAGATTCCCCGGTTCGTCTGTGTAAACTTCTGCCTACAATTATTTCCTTGTACACATAGGCGGACGGCGTGGTTGGTTGAACTGATAGCTGAGTTTGAAACCTTGGCTTGCTCATCCTGATTTTTGCTCGGCACTCCTTTTGATTGAAAGACTCGACTGCCATGTGTGTTGTACAATCTCCTTTCCCTTAGCTAGAGCGTCCACGGTGTCGTTTCTTTATAGCTAGGTTACAGGGAATCTTTTATTGTACTAATAAAAGTTTCCCTGGTACATGATCCGCCTTTTCACATTATTCTTCGGATTCGCGCTATAAGCTACTTGCTAAAAGGTCTCAAAAGAGAAGCACGATGAAAAAGCGTATATGCATATGCCCCCACTGCGGAACATATCATTGAAATGAATGAAATGTGTCAGCTTATACGCCGTAACGGCGCTTCGCTGCCGCGCGACCACCACCAGTCGCGCGCGGGCTGAGTATACCGCGAGGACGCCCACCCTACGCGGATTCGAACCGGTGACCTTATGGTTGGAAAGCAAACGTGCCAACCACTCGGCCACCGGCCGAGTTGGGTTGTAGAGAGCAGAAGAAAGTTTTTATCAGCTCTTCGACTTCCTGATCATTGGGTGGATGCCGTGAGGAGTTACGAGACGGTATTCCACAAGGGGCCGCAACAGTTACACTGGAAGAATTAAGGTCCAAAAATTGCTTGAAACATTCCTCAGTCTGCGCGTCGACCACATGTTTCAGCACGTTGTTCCAGTCATTTCCAATGCGGGTTGATAGAGCGAACCCCGCGTCTTCTGGGTTTGAATAGCTTCCAATTGTGCCCGCGAGTGAAACTATTGGTGTTGACTTGAAAGAACGCTTGTAGTTCCAGCCCCATTTCGCCTGTCAGAATTCGCCTAGTAAAAATCAGTTCACCTCTGCGTGGACGCTATTCCAGGGAGAACAACTGCATCCGCTGTAGTTGAAGAGGGTAAAGCAAGTATCTTAACACCAGTATGGATTTCGAAGCACGCCGCTGGACCTTCTCAAGCATGTCACAGTCGAAGTTGGTAAGAAGACAAATGACGGGTAGTCCATATTCAAGGCTCGGGCGCATATGCGAAGTAAACATATGATGCATGAACAGAGTTGATCCATTGATTATTTACATGTAGAAGTTGATGAATTGTAATCGTCTTTGGGGTGTTGCGAACTTAACGCCTAATTTACTATGGGCACAAACAGAAACGTTCTTATCCACAACAGAGTAGCCAATGATAGAGAAAACTGAGAGTCAACGTGAATTAGCCAAAAATCGGGTATATTATATCATTCTTATAGGGGGTCTTCTGTAGCACGTCGGTATCTAGAAGATATATCGCACTGGCAACTGCAGGGAAGCAGGAGTATTGCGGCAGCAGGGATTTACTAGGCATATCTTGGCAAAGTTCCAAAATTCTTTACACAGTGACATACTACTAAACGGGGATGGATTAGTGATGAGTCAAACCAGCGGCAGGTATCAAATAGTACAAGGCACATTTAATTCGAAGCCTAGACGCCCACAAATAAGCATAACTTGAGGTATTAATGCTGAATTGGTAACTAAATCTATGACTGCGAAGTGAGTTTACGACGCAAATATGACTGCTTAAAATGAAGTGCTATCACTATATTTATTTCCATCGTCGACTGTAGAGAAAATATAGGAAGCAACAGATGAAGTATCCTCCGTAACAGAATGCAAGCAGCCCAAGACGTCTGAAGCTGCATTTTCAACAAAACTGGGGTCGCTATCTGCGGGAATAGACTAGACCTCTGCGCCCCAGTGTCTTTCTGAACGTTTACGCGCGATATTTCTTTTTCATTTTACACTGATGGTAATTATCAAAGTACTTATCTCGGCAGACGTTCGATAGATGACCCAGACATATTTTAATTGCATCATATTCACCGCTACCATTCCACATGACGTGTCAAGCACTTGCTTTTATCCCGTGGTAAATCATTGTTTATTGTTCATTGTTCAACATGACCCATAGAGAGTCAAGGAACGGTCCTACAAAGGTATGTAAGGGTAAACCAACTGGCGGGAGAAAGAGCAAGGTAATCAAGTCTACTCAAGCACCAAGTAAAAAGCCGGTTGTGCATCATACTGTAAATGCACCTAAGTCAAGATCCAAAAGACCAAAAGAATCCTAAGGGCGTCTAAAGGATCAGGTAATACTCCCGAAAAACCGGTTTTGTGGTAAGCAACTATATAACAAATGCTTCATAAAACGGATTATCCCCTCAGGCGAAGAATCCGAGGGGACCTGTTAAATACTCGCAGTTGCTAGAGATAGTGTTGAGGGACTAAGAGTGTGTTACAGCAACAGTTCTAGCCTAAAGAAAAAATGGGACGGACTCGGGATGTTGTACATTTTCTGATGTTATTGCGATTACTGAAACCTTGTTGCCTCAGCGTGATACTACTGGTGACTGACTATTCAGAGTACAGAGAGATAAATCTGAATAGCAGGTAGGTGGTGGAGTACTTCCCCTTAGTAATAGCTTATATGGAAATTGGATAGCTCTGTTGGTTAAGCAAACAATCAGCATCCAATTTGTCCCGTGTCTTCTGCGAATAAGACGACGATTAGAGATAATAATCTGTGTGCACCGTACCTCTTCCCGTACGCGAGTGGTGGGTGCGCAGCTTCTTTTATTTTGCCCAAACGGGTAGCAGATGGTGCACCGAACCTTGTGATCCCTGGGTATTTAAACCTCACATACACAGCTTAGGAACATGTTTCTGACACCGTGGAAAGGCTAAAGAAAAAATTGTAAAGTGAGTGCAAGTAAATGCTTTCTTCCATTATGTTAGGTTTCCGACAAGCAAGCGTGTTGTTTGCACGTCTTCAATACTAGATGTTGTGCTATCCAAATATGGCCATTTATCCAATGTGCTCGATAAGGCACCCGTAGATAAGAGTGACTAGTAGGTCATTGCATTTTCTTCAAAAACTCAAAAACACCCGGAAAATCACCGACTTTTGTGGAACGTTGCTCACATTGATGTACGTATGTTACATGCCAGATCACTGCAACCTAATTGGGTACCTGGAACGAAACAGGCTACATTAGAACAAAGATGGGACTTGGTTAAAAGCGGGCCAGTACAGTTACTGGACGAGTTTAACCCGCTACACCTCAGGTGATGTTCAGTAAATCACTACTTGAAACTAGGCCACCACAGGACTAGGAGGCGGCAAGTGTTTTAGCCATACGTAAAGGAGGGTTAGAAACCCTACCCATCACCTGCGGACGCGCAAGTTCAGCCAGCGTTTCACCCAAATGTTGTACAAGCTTTTTAAAAACGAATTTGCGAGCATTTGGCTAATCACAAATTATTTAGAGCCGAGCAGCATGGTTTTGTCAAGAAGAAATCGTGCCTTGCTAATTTTTGTGTTTCTTAGATGAAATAACTAGCTGCCTTGATGATGGGATCTCAGTTGATGTGTGTGGCCTCGACTTTAGCATGGTCTTCTACTCGGTTATTCGCCGCTTCTTACAAAACTTGAGTGGTTTGGGCTGCATCCTCAAGTCTCGACTTAGATAGTATAGTTTCTTTGTGGTAGAACCTTTCGCGTTAGGGTCGGAAAAACCAGCTCGGATCGGCACCATTCACAGCGGTGTACTCCAAGGTCCTGTTTCAGCAGCACCATGGTTTCTTATGTTTTCCAAAGAGTTGACTGCTCTTCTCCATTATTTCCGACATACTTTCGCTGATCAACTGGATGGTCTGTAGAAGTAAATGAGGCATGCAGTCTTAGAACCTTCACACTCTAGTGGATTGGTTGTTCCAATGGGATCCAGTTTGAATTTGGGGAACCCGCTCTGTGCTTCGGTTGCAACACGCAAACTCTAATGAGACCTCGGTTCAATTTGAGGTAAACCTCGGTCATTCCGATCGCGAGGACCGTATCCGTAATGGACATATTTGAGTTTTGCTCCTACCAGCACTGGCACTCTATGATCGCGGTTTCGTCCTGGTTTGGACTCATAAGGTGGCGATAACCTGAGCTGGGGTGGAAAACCAACGATTAGAATGATAAAGGACAATGTGAAAAAACGTACGCTGAACGCCTAAGCTGCCTGTCTGTGTTAACTGGAACAGTGCTGACTAAATGGGGACCTAATTGTGACGATTAAAATTATGGAAGGTTTTATTGGTATCCAGTATACTGAACTGTTTGAGCTAATCGTATCAGATCACCTGCGAGGACACCAACTGAAGCTCACTCTTTCAATATCTAGGTTGGATGTCAGGGTGAAATTCTTTAAGAATTGTGCAGTCAATAGCTGGAATAAACGACCTCCTTCATTAGTAGAATGAAGTCTTTAATAGAGGTCTAGATGGATGTTGGCTTGAACTTTCTCTGCATTTTTATTTTTATTTTATTGCAGCATGTTACTTTAACCTAGTACTGCATGACAGTAGAGAACATGCTTCTGTATTTGCATCAATTTTCGACCGAAGTCGCGGAAGTTTATTAAACGTCGAATTACTGGAGACTCCGGTGTGCATACCGGTGTGGGTAATAGGACGCTGGTTAGACGAAAACCTGTATAGTCCTTGGAGCCTAACCTAATCTGAACGCACAGTACGAGGTTTTTAATCCGTATGACACTAACTTATATTATTATATGCATTATAAAAGTACTAATCTTTTAGCATATTTTAACCAAACTATGTTATTAGCACCAGTGGAATCAACTGTAATGGTCATATAACGTACGTGTTTTGTAGGTGACATTTTTGCAACATAGCTGTTTATTAGTAATAATTGCAATTCCGCATAACACAAGTGGCCAAAAAATGACCGCTGGATTAGCCGTTATGGCGCACTGAGTGAGCAATTTTATACCTTGGTAGTTCCATTGAAGCCTATTTGGAGGAAGTTTGGTCTCACAGGAAATGTTCTTCTAGTGCACCCTTAACATACATCGTGCATTCCTTTTTCTGTTTGGAAAGTCCGCAAACTATAAAGGGCAATGGATTTCCAAAACGTGAATACGTAAGTGTATAACCGAAAGGCTAGACCGAAAATGTTTTTGAATGACAGAAATCCTTCCTGAATATTTCACTGAGACGTCTCCTGAGGTCCCAAATTGACATCACTAACTAACCCATTTTATGCTCCTGAAGGGCAGAATAGCATTATTTCATAGTGTTGTAATGAGCAGTAAGGGAAATCCCGTGTCAGCTCTAGCAACTCTTAATCACTATCTGCATGACGCGTGTTGTTGCTACTCTGTGTTCCTTGAGGGCCCGTTAGAGCTGCAAGAAAAACACCAGCATCCAAGCGTTCTCAAGATTTAGTTATCTAACATTTGTTTGAAACATTTCTTTAGCTTGGCACTAACAATACGTTCCGGGAGGTTGTTCGATTGACTCACGACCTGGATGAATAATGTGACACTGGAGTAGACATAGTGCATCTGCAGATTAAAAATTTCCCAACTGACAAGTTAGCCACGTTCAGCTGGAAGCGTTGATGCACCTCCGTCCATACTTCTTTTGGATTGCGTCCGATGTATAGTAGCTTCCCACAGCGACAGCCATGGTCCATAGGAAGCAAAAGTAATAACTTAGAGACAGGGATTTGCAGTATTAAAGATACGTGGTAACATATTCAGATTTTTCCGCCATTACCTACCAGATTCACTTTTCGCATCTGCGAGTGATCAAAAACAGGCCCGAATGGGGGCTGGACTTTCATCTGTGCAGACAGAAAATGCTAACAAAATATTGCAGTAATTTTGTCTAAACAATCGCCACGCTATGGTATGCATTTTAAAAGTACCAATAAGTAATAACACAGTAAGTTAGATAAACAATTGTTTGTAATATGTTAAAGTTAATTCATCATCCAGCAGAATATTTACGGTCATTTAATTAATATTAATTCAGCATCTTGCCATTGTTTCAACACTACTCATTAATAAGCAGTGTAGTAATTGACATGGTTCCCTCAAAACTTTTCCATTAAAAGTTATGTCTAGATATGGTCAAAAGAATTTCGAACCTTTCATATTTCTTCTTACACACCGATTACTCCTGTTAAAAGTAAGCATCGAAAAACACATGAATCTGGAATACGGCGCACACTGGCGAGTCATATTTTACTGGCCCAGGAAAAACCAACAATTTAATATTTTCCACAAACGGGTTTGGTTTTAACCCCGTAACAGCTTTGTCTATGGTACAAGACATGGTAGAAAGAGTATGACGCAGTTGTTTCGTAATTATGAAAATACCACTCAAATTAACCACGCGATCTGGTTTAGCTTACTTGCATATTGGTGAAAGCAGACCTAGTAGTGTGCCACGGTAATTGGTTCAGCAACATGTGACGTAAATAATCGAAATTAATTGGCATGCTATGGTTCTTGATGAGCTAACAAATCACTAGAAGTAAACGGTTCCAGTAATATTCTATTATTTCACTTATACCTCTTATTTCTCTACATTTATTATCTGTTGCATAGTGCACAACTTTCCCTAAAGATTTAACCGACCGATTAATAATGCCCGTCAAAATGCTTGAGGACTGCTTTAGAAAATGCAAAATATATAACATCTACTCCTTGCGATTCTGCCTTACACCAAGAACCGTATCATTCAGCTGCACTGTACTTCGTACCGAAGAGAGATGTACCTTCGTTATTTCCTCACCTCTAATTCATATCGTCCATACAAGGGCATTGTACTACCTGTATATATTTGATCTGTGCCAAATATGTAGGCAGCATCTCTCTTGAAGAAAAACATACCCATCCTATTATTAATATGCAGATTAAGTGACTTACGGAATAGCAACGCTAGTATTCCCTGCGTTTCGCTAGTCAAAGTAGTACGTCTCTAAACTGCTACATCAAAACTGTCTGAAGTCGGTAACCCGTATATACGCTTGATTAAGATATGCAGTATTGGTAGCGACATGCATTAAGCGATAGAAAAGACTGCGATTCCAAAAGACAGGGAAACAACATGGAAGATATTATTTGTACAGCATCCGATTTACTTGTGTCTTAGTCCAAAAAACACACCAGTGAACGATGCTAGAAAAAACTGCAAGGTGTACCACTCAAAGTGATCGAGAGGCCAAGACCAATCGAGGCACTTTATGGGGAGTTGGCCGGTGGCCGAGTGGTATGCGCGTCTGGTTCGCAACCCTAAGATCGCGGATTCGGACCCCCGTAGCGGCAAGCATCCTCGTGGCATACTTCTCAAGCACGCCTGGTGGTGGCCGCATGGCAGCGAAACACCGTTACGGCGTCCAGCTTTACTTACTTACTTACTTTACTTGCCAAACAAAGACGCTGCTCGACCCATACCATTCAACAACGTGTAGTTGAACATTTAGCACCGACCTTTTCGGGTTTGTCACAAACAGCCGACAATTCAAATAAATCAACTACCATTCCAAGAAAGCACCACATGGCCATATCGCCCTATTGGGGCTCGTCAGTGGTGCGCATTCTACGGTCCTCTACCGAGGATCGAACCCATGACTGCTAGTGTCTTGCGACTACTGCCCGCAGCTGAAGCCACTGAACCATGGAGCTACGACAGACGACCATCATGAATTGTTAGCCATGGCTCAGTGGCTTCAGCTGCTGGCTAATTGACGCAAGCCACTAGCAGTCATGGGTTTGATCCTCAGAAGAGGACCGAAGAATGCGCACCAATGGTGAGCCGCAATAAGGCGAAAGGTCCGGCTGGTGCTTTCTTGGAATGGTAGTTAATTTATCTGAATAACCGGCTGAGAGCGACGAACTTGAAATTATCACTGGTCGTCCAAAAGTACGATAAAACAGTAGTTTCATTTCGAAATTACACAACGAACTCGTTAGTTTAAACTGCGACATATCCGACCCCTAGAAAGGACTGTGTAAACAGTTCTTCGACCTATGTGTGGGCTATCCGTCGCCACATGGTTTCTGCTAGACCACAATGGACGATGAATTTATACCGGCTAAAAGCGTTGCTTTACAGGTCCCGTTGGATAGTTGGTGGGACATCGATACAACAATGATGATAATAATGATAGAAAAACAGTTAGTAATTTAAACATGAAAATAGGGACTTATCGACTGCTTTGCTGTAGTCCCGCGATCCGCTTACGTTCGCAGCATCCGCAGATAACATCAAATTATTCCATAGTAACCTCCAGGTGTAGGATGGCGACGTAGTACTAAATGACAATGTCTAAGTGGATGAGTGCATCAACCAACCGTCTTCTAAATACAGTTAGTGTCCGTGCGGTGACGACCGATTTTCAGGGAGCATTTCACGGGTGACAGGCACGAATGGAAAAGAAATTTCTACGACACTTCAGGCGGCTATGCTTTACAGCGAGTTTCACTGAGTGGCCCCTCAGGTTCGCATTTCTGCTGAGTTACAGTAAAGGGCGGCACACATGATGTGGGTCTCGCAGAATCAAGTATGCCATAAGCAGGTCGCCACGTAGTCTGCGATAGCTTCCACGGAATACCTCAAGTCGTTGCAGCCTCTCCTGGTATAAAAAGATTGCGCATTCCAGTTACGTTCTTAGATGCCCAACGTTGTGGCTGTTCCAGTGCATTAAGGTCGTGTTTCAGCCATGCATACCAGCCTTGAATTGTGTATTCGACAAGGGGACGAATTTACGCACTGAATATTTGTCGAAATATGGAGCTGTTTATTTCTCCGAACGCCTGTTGCAACGCTCCGATGTGTTGGTTCCTAGTCTTCGAGGCCTTTTCGTATTGCGTGAAGCAACCCAACTCCTCTTGAACCAAGACACCCAAGTCACGCTCAAGAGTTGATTGTTTTACCATATTCGTTCCGAGCCTTTATGATTAGCTGCTCGGATGTCGGATGGAAAGCACATTGCATTTACTGACGTTGAAATGCAGCATGTTTTGTGTTGATCATTGATACACCGTATCTAGGTCACGCTGAAGCAGATGCTGGTAGCCGTTTGCCTGAAAACTGCGCCAGATCTTGATATCTTTGGCGAAAATTAGGAAGTTTGAAGCAATTCCCTGTTCAAGGTCGTTTTCCTAATATACCTTGCTCAACACGAGCAAGGGAAATTGTACACATAGATGAAAGTCCGCGACCGAGGTATCCTGTCTTTAAGTTGTTGTCCGTGTTGAGGTGAAGCTTATGCGGAAATTAGCGGAAAATACATTCTCTCTGTTGCTAAGGAAAGTCTTCGGGTGTTCCGTCCCGCTATCGCGTCATCCTTAAATGGTAAACGAAAGTATATCATCCGCTTCTCCGCGGAAACGGGTTTGGGCTTTTGTACTCGCGGTTCGATATGCCTCTGGATGAATTTCTCAGGGTATTCGTTACCATGTCGGCCGGTGGCCGAGTGGTCTGCACGCTTGCTTTGCAATCAAAAGGTCACCGGTTCGAATCCGTGTAGGGGTGGGCGTCCTCGCGGTATACTCAACCCGCGCGCGACTGGTGGTGGTCGCGCGGCAGCGAAGCGCCGTTACGGCGTACAGTTGACACATTATTTATTACATTATCCGTTACCATTACCCATATCCAATGTACAGTATCACTGGGCTCAATAAATTACAAGTTCCTTGCTAGTGTACAATCGTCCTGTAAATCAGATGGTCGTGAAACGTCATACTAACAACATTTCTGACAGCTGCACACAGAGCTAGCCTCCACGACTAGTCATATCAGGCTTGTCTCAATATATACAACTCCGTGTTCGCTGCATAAATGGTGCGGAATTCGCTTTAGTTACGGCACCACAAGCATGCACCGAGGTCTGCGTGTGCTGCATGACGTTCGCAAGTGAATTAAAGGCATTAACATTGGCGAATAACAGCGATATATAACCTGTGGTCGGTATGTCGGTGTGTCCGCCAAATTGGCTTTCACATCGTGCTGCTTCAGGTTGTTAAATGTAGACCAGTCGATCTCTGAAAGGATGTTCAGGAGACAGTCGAAGTGTTTTTGCCAGATCTGCATTATTTCTGCGGTCTGAGTGCAGGCAGAGCCTGAACTACCATCGATCAGCTTTCACAGCCGCTCCAATCTCGATCCATACACCGCCTTCAAAGATTCAAAGAATTCCTTGTGTTGGCGGCGTTGGGCGCAGTAATCCATCTGTTTCGTCTTCTCCGTCCACCATGCATTTTTACTACGACGGAGCTCCCGGGTCACTCGCCGTCGTAGGTTGCGTAACTCACCCTTCTTCCGCAAGTGACGGGGGTCTGCCACATGTTCAGCAAATGCTGCATTCTTCACCGACACCAATGTGCCAATCGTCGCATTATTCTCAGCTAACCAATCAAACGGCTTACAGT
The DNA here is from genome assembly GCA_944474145.2 of Dicrocoelium dendriticum. Lineage (NCBI taxonomy): Eukaryota > Metazoa > Platyhelminthes > Trematoda > Plagiorchiida > Dicrocoeliidae > Dicrocoelium > Dicrocoelium dendriticum. Next base: position 20,526 of record CALYDF020003349.1, read on the forward strand.
TTGCGAGCCCGATGGTCTCCTCGGCAGCAGTTGTCAAATGGTCACGAATATAGTGCCACAGGTCGTCCACTGTGGCTATGCAGTTCACTTCACACAGGCGTGCATCCTTCGTCTTCTCCAGCTCAATAAGTTTCGCTAGAGTGCCGAGGGAGAGAATGTTACATTTACTCCGGTTCACGGCACGAGTGCAGAATATAGATTTACGAAAATATATGTACAGTTTGGTCTGCACAAATTTGTGATCAATGCCACACTCAGCTCCACGCATTAAACGTGTCATGCGCACTTCACGGATATCACTTTGACGTACGATGACATAGTCGAGCAGGTGAACGTGATTACTCCGTGGGTGCGTCCAAGTTGTTATATCACTCTCACTCAGTTCAAACAGAGTGTTCCTGATCGTCAATGCCGTGAGTGACACACAGTGCGAGCAGCCTGTCACCGTTCACATTCACTAAACCGATGCCATGCGGACTGATGACATCTGTCCACACCAATGCACCACACACGACGCGCGCGTTGAAATCACCCAGCGGAAATAGTCGGTCGCTCCTCGGCAGAGACCGTATCGCGGATGACATCGAAGTGTAGAATTGCTCACGCATGTCCGCATCATACGACATAGTGGGACCATCCGCGCTTATCAAAGCGGCAAACTTACATCTTCCGAGTCGTAGACGAACACTCATCAGCCGCGCGCTGATGTCTTGTGGTTTACCAATCAGCTGGCCATGGAGGCGATCGGATTTTGCAAATCCGACCCCCGAGTTCACGTAGTGCTGAGGCGGCGTTCCCCACCCATTATAAAGTGTAGCCAGCACCTACTGAATGCAACATATTGCTCAACGAGCCGGGTTTCACTGAACGCCGCAATATCAATGTTGTAGTGCGCCAGTACCATCGCCACGAGTGCAGTGCGTCGCCTCGGGCGCTCGCTGGAGTTCCGGTCCAGTCGTGTGCGCACCTTCCAGCACCCGATGCTGAGAGCTTTGCGCGCAGGCATACGATTGCATTGTTGAGCAATAGCAAGTGAGGTGGCATTTCTGCTTCGGAGGTTTGCTTGAGGGTCTCCACCGGAAGCATTTGGCTCAATAGCTTGACCCACAAGTCAGTAAGTTATTTGGAGTTTTGCTTGGCGAGAAGCATTCCATGCATACGTTCAGCAGCAAGCGAAAATTCCAACACCCTATACATGGGATTTAAGACGACTGCAATTTTGTGCATTTGCTAGTGCAACAACGGAGATAGGAGAAAAACCTCTACTACATCCGTTACTCGATGGTTTTCTAAAGAAATCTGTTCGATGTGAGCTGCCGGTTCACCTTACTGAACGGTGGAACGTGGCTCTAGAATTTGCGGAACGGATAGAACAGGTCGATGCGACTATCAGTGCAACACCATCTTGTTGCTGTTCTGTAAGAGGATATTGTGGACCCAAGTATAGGCGATCGAAACAGATTTCGGACAGATTTGCACATTGCGGGTACACTCGCTCCCAACGACCAAACCTGCCGAATTTCGAAAGAGTCCGCCCATCACCATCGACATATAGAAAGTTTGAACCACCACGTGACAACTAAAATTACTCAAGTAAGCGTAATCGAGTGGTCAGACTTCATACTCGCGGATACTTGTTCATCACCTACTACTTTGGCACTGAGGTTAGAATTTCAGGTTTCCGGGTTCCATTAGTATGTTAGATTTACCAAGTAGCTTGAAAATTGTTGCTTAGATACAACTCGATTACATAGTTGACAAACTGTGAATAGGCACACTGCCGTGACGGTTTGACCTCTGCCAACGGAGAACCATTTACAGTCTGGGAAACTATTACAGCACTAGTTGAGATTACGAACGACAACTTTCACCACCAGTTTACTGTTGCAGACGGAATACCGTTTGCTGCTCTTATTGAGATGGAACCACTTAATCGAATGAAATGCAGATTAGACTTGGACAAGCTTCGACTGGACATTGAAAGTTATAAAATTATACGCAGACCCTGCCGAATTGATTGTACTGAAGCCTTCGCATTATGTGAAAACACGTCTGATAGCCTGCAACGATAGACAACTTTATCCATTCCGTTCATCTGTCCTCGGATTAGAGGACTTTGGAAAAACTCAAAGGTATACTATGTGAATACTCGGAAACATTCTCGTTGTGAGTTTAAGATTTGGGTCGAACCAGCGTCACTAAGCACCCGATAGATACCGGAACCGCGCGAACGATTAAGACTCTACCGAGGCGAATTCTAATACATTAGCAAAGCGAGCTACAATAGCTTATAGATGCAATATTAGAAAATATGCAGTACACCCCTCTACTTCTCCATGGACATTCCCGATTGGTCTGGTCAAGAAGAGAGATGATGATTTTGGTTGCGAGTTTACTACAGGCCGTTCAACCGTTATACGTAAAGACGCGTTCCTTCCCCGGAATCGATGCTTAGTTTGATGCAATTGGCGAATCAACCTATTTTTGCACACTAGACCTAGCTTTTTGGTAATGTCTGGTAGAAGTCGAGGAGAGTGGCCAGCCGAAAACACCGCTTGTAATATTGCCTGGTCTTTTTGAATTTCACATCCAGCATTTTGGGATATCAAACGTACCGGCAAGATTTCAACGCCCAATGTAAAAGGTTTTGAACGGACGGATTCCCCGTATGTGTCTTGTTTACTTGGATGATGTAATTATCCATGAAAAATGAATTGAAGCTTTGCTCAACCTGTCGGAGATGCTGACACGTTTACTTTAGGTGAGCCTCAAAGTACAACCCACAATTGCCACTTGCTGCAAGAAGAATTGACGTAATTTGGTCACGTCATTTAGTGGAAGAGCATTCTGACCGAGCCTTCTACGAAAGAACAGGTGGACGCACGGTCCATTCCAGTCAATACGGACCAGTTACGCAGGTTGCTTGGACTTTCTTCCGATTATAGGCTATTTATTATTAGGGGATTCTCTGACATTGTCTCAACGTTGAATGCAATGCTCCAATAAATCAGTCTTTCGAATGGTCCCCACACTTTCTGAAGACGTTCGATCAGTTACGGGAGTCCATTTGTACCACACCCCTGTTGGTATTTCGGAATTTACTGTCATCAGCAGAAGAGTTCATCCTAGACACGGACGCAAGTGACTATGCGATCGAGGCCGTGTGCTCACACTAGGGAACTGACGGAGTGACAGTCTGAGCCATACTTGGAGAGAAAGATTTATTAAACGATTAGAAAAGAAATCTACGCGTTACTTATTTTTAAAAGACAAAACCAACATTACCCACTGGGGAAAACGTTTTAAGTACAGACGGATAACCAGCCACTTCGGTGGTTACAGGATGTCGAGGATCCTGAGGGGCAGATCGCCCGATGGCATGGACAGCTCCGGGAATATGATTTTGAATGTCACCACCGACCAGACAAGCATCAAGCTGATGCGGACGCGCTTTCAATAATTCCACCCCGTGATCACGGATATGGTCCTTCCTGCACTACACAACACCTAGCGCTATTCAATACCCAAAGAACTGAGTATGGTTTGTCAAGCGACGCAAGCATCAGATCCAGATTTATCATTCATTTACGACAGGCGACGTCTGGTAGGCGAGAGACCAAATACCCAAAGTTATGGAGCGAAGAAGTTATGAATCTCGATATTTATCGGTTGTGTGGGATAAGTTCCTCATCGAAAGGGACGTGTTCGTTTTCGATTTCTGCCCAACATACATTAGGAGAATTGCAGTCCCTCAGGCATTCGTTACTGAAGTACTATCGGAACTGCATCGACAGCTTGGACATGTTGGGGTCAATAAACTTGATGCAGCCGTGCGCCGACGATTCTGAAGGGGTTATATCAGAGAAGATATGTATTTAACTTCTGCTAAACATGCGAGACGTGTGCCATTTTCCAAAATCCATGCACCGCTTAGAAGGCACAATTGCAGCTAATGACGGCGGGATACCCGAAGGAGATAGTGCGAGTAATACTGATCGCCGCCTATGTTATGATCAGTTGCAATTGGCGCTTCCAGTCTAAATTTAACAATCCACATGGACTGGATGTCCTTGTCCCGCAGTCCACGTCAACAAATATGGTCTGTACTTGCGAAACTGCCAGAGCCCTGTTTACAAGATTTTCTTGTCAGACATTACAGTGTAAATAACAAAACTTCAGATGTGAAACGATTGCTGGCACCAACAATTCGTAACATGCGCCAAGCGATGGAACTTGACTTCCGAATAACTGAAGGCAGTAAGTCCATCAAGGTTATTTTGCAATGTGTTGTAGCGAATGCACCTGCAAGAGCATACCTTCGTTAAATAAGGCAACACTCAGGATTTTGTACCTGCGAAAAGTGTTCCACTTTTGATAAGTTCTATGCTCCATGTACTTGAGTAGGTATTTGCTTGGCGGGTGCATGAAGTTTTCGCAGTCTAAGGACGCTATACCCCGGACCGACACGGACTTTCGGTCAAGGCGCCAGGAGGAACACTAAGTTAGTTGTTCAGCCTTCGAGACACCGCGTGGACATGAATGAGTACTTCTCGTTGGATTACATGCACCAGCCTTACCTCGGCATGATGAAACCGTTGCTCCATCTGTGGCGCAATGGGCCTATAGCACGAGGAGTGTGTTTTTCTTCCACTGCATCAGTGATGTGAACAACCGCCTTGAAAGAGTGACTGAGTGCCTTACAAGCGAACTCACACGAAAATGTCCAAGTTTGGTGGTGGATGACAGAAGGAAAGCCAAGGAGATCCGTCAGATTTTGCTGTATCTGGGTCCAGTGGTTATGAAAGATATTCTTCAACATAATCAGCATAGAATTCCGTCGAGCTATCTGCGGCTTACGTATTAATTTTGAAAATGCTGCTCTTATTATCTGTTGCATGTGGAATCCAGGTTGAAAAATGTAATTCGAGAGATAGGCGCTATATACATTGAACAACAGCTTGTAGGTGCACTGTCTGTTACACATATGCCAGTATGTTCGTCGGTTGAATCCCCTGGCAACTTCTCCGCTTTCATTCTAAGTATTTCTCGGACATTTGCGGCGAACGGTACGAGGGCACAACTGCCAACATCACAGATTTTCCGACATGTCATGAAACGGTGTTCATTTCAGGTCTCGGGTACTCTGCTGGATGACGTCCAATCAATCTTCATTACGTTAACAATTGACACCGCGAGTTCATTTATGCGCAACCTTGTGGTCATTACTAGGAAGCATCCAAACAACGTGGTTCTGGTTGTTGGCACACTGTCATTTGTAATGTGCATAAGACAAGCAGAGGTAGGTGTACAGTCATTCTTGCATTGTCAATCACGTTCTCACAAGTTCATACCATCGGAAGGCTTACACGTCCGACAATGCAAACACGCCATGACTCAACCAAAATGGATAAGGAACAGTATCGGAAAATATAAATACCTTTCCATTCCTTCTAATGACACTGTTGTACTTCATTCCATACTACACAATTGGAGTAGATTTTGGTTTCTCATCCTTCCTCAATAAATGACGACGTATGTACAACTAATGGTTAACTTACAGATGTATGGCGTCATGGTATTTGTGGACAGCCGTGTCGCAATTTGCGCATGCTGCCTGGATGAAAAGTGAAGGCAAATTAATGAGGCCCAAGTTGTCTTCCAGACAACCTTGGTTTTTCGATCACGAAGACCGCAGCTGAAGCAAACAGAAATTACATGTTGCCCACATGAAAACACCGGGGATTTCAGGCGGGCAATACGCAATTTATCTTTGCATGTCAGTATGCCTAACGCCACCCGAGCCAGTGTTGATGGACAACGTAGCTCAACCACATGTGCGTGTGCGTCCTTCCGATGACGAACACGTCTAGGATAAACGAGGACAAGCGCGCGGCCGTGATACGCAAATTGTGAACCACTCCTCCTCTGTCCCACTTTACCGCACACGTGCAGCGCTCAGCTGCAGCAACGGTCGTCGTCGAGGATTATGCCCAGTAGTTGAAAATTGACTGACTAGCTCTTACTGCGTCATTGCAATCTGCATCAAGTGCGCTGACTAACTCAACTAGTAGCAAGGTCGCTCAACTCTGTGAGTGAAGAGCCCCAGCTGTTACGGATACAGAGAGTTATTACAGTTGCCAATTACTTAAATATGTTCATGCAAATATGTGAATAACTAACAGTAGTAATTGACCAGATGAAATGTCATAGTGATTTGTCACTGAAATCGGAGGAAACCGATCCTGTTGCAAAGCAACCCACCCTCACAGCCTCGTCCCTAAGTCACAAAATAAACTCTGTCTTGACAAGCACCCCATGGTGGTTATGCCAATCACCTTGAAACCTATTACCCCAAAATCGAACAAGTCCCATTAGACGTGACTGCTTGTACCATATTCACGGAGACTATAACTAAAATTTGATTGTGACAGCGACAGATCAATACCGGAGGTAATCAAGAAGAGAGGAACAATCTTTAACCTACGCATCGGTCGCCTCGATAAAAACGCGGGATGCGACACATGTAAGTCCAACTGCTATACCGAACACAAGTGGTACGACATTGCTTTCACGGTCCTCTCCAGTGTTGCCTATTAAAAATCAACAACAGCTCTCAGACCTAACTTTGTTAGACAGAACAACAATGTATTGACTATCTTGTGCACTAAAGTTCCTTTAAAAGACAAGTTACGACATGATCGCGATCAGTGTGCTTCGTATTATTGCGCAGCGCAAGTACTGAAACGTGTAGCGCGTCGCCCATATTCAGTTCACTATGTTAAACCACGAGTTTAACATCTTGCAAAGCTAAACTCAGTAGATGGGACAGAGTTTGACCCTCACTCCGCAGTTGATCTAAGTAACCCATCGAGGAAGGTGCGCATCCTACCTGATTTTGATGGGATAGGTTGCCCACAGAAAGCGGACAGCCAAGGTGCCCTCCAATAACCAGCAGCAAGACAATATTGGTTCCTGGTGTTCGTAGAGCCTCCGGATTTTCCTGAGCACAAAGTGGACACTGAAGCGCGTGCAATGCCTTTGCATCGTTGAAGCCTTCTCTTCGTACGATGTTATCGCTTAATCGCTGACGAGAATTCCTTCATCACATAATTACAAATGGTGTAGTAAAAAATTAATGACACTGAGGTTGCATTCTGAAGGAATGTTACAAGTCATATTCGATAACTGGTTGAAGTTTCGCGCCAGTTTGCAACCGTTATTCGCCAGCAACATCAACGAATCCTTTAGATTTGCAGTTTTGCAGTGTGACCGATACAATAACGCTCGTGGTACCCGACAAGGCGTTGATAATCAAGAAAGAACATCCAGACCCTAACATGTCCAAGCTATCGATGCAGTTCCGATGGTACTTCAGTAACGAATGCCTGAGGGACTGCAATTCTCCTAACGTATGTTGGGCGGAAATCGAAAACGACACGTCCCTTTCGATGAGGAACTTATCCCACACAACCGATAAACATCGAGATTCATAACTTCTTCGCTCCATCGCTTTGCGTATTTGGTTTCTCGCGTACCAGACGTCGCCTGTCGTAAATGAATGATAAATCTGGATCTGATGCTTGCGTCGCTTGACAACTCATACTCAGTTCTTTGGGGATTAAATAGCGCTACGTGTTATGTAGTGAAGGAAGGACCATATCCGTGATCACGGGGTGGAATTATTGAAAGCGCGTCCGCATCAGCTTGTTGCTTGTCTGGTCGGTGGTGACATTCAAAATCATATTCCCGGAGCTGTCCATGCCACCGGGCGATCTGCCCCTCCGGATCCTCGACGTCTTGTAACCACCGAAGTGGCTGGTTATCCGTCTGTACTTAAAACGTTTTCCCCAGTGGGTAATGTTGGTTTTGTCTTCTAAAAATAAGTAACGCGTAGATTTCTTTTCTAATCGTTTAATAAATCTTTCTCTCGAAGTATGGCTCAGACTGTCACTCCGTCAGGTCCCTAGTGTGATCACACGGCCTCGATCGCATAGTCACTTGCGTCCGTGTCTAGGATGAACTCTTCTGCTGATGACAGTAAATTCGGAAATACCAACAAGGGTGTGGTACAAATGGACTCCCGTAACTGATCGAACGTCTTCAGAAAGTGTGGGGACCATTCGAAAGACTGATTTATTGGAGCATTGCATTCAACGTTGAGACAATGTCAGAGAACCCCCTAATAATAAATTGAAACAGTCCAAGGATCCCACTGTGTTTAGAGAACTTAACCAGTATGTTAAGTTCAGCACGAAGCTTGCGGTAGCGAGAGCGTCAGTGCAATTTTTTGACGAGTGCATTTTACGTTGTGAATACCCTAAGCACTTTTGGAAAATTCTCAGACGTAATGGAATTAATCCAACTAATACAGCTTTGAAACGCCACACGTTGAATGAACGTGATACGATTGTGTCTCGGATTAACGAACTCGAGCTTAAACGTTGCGTTTTCTCTGTCGCGCTAGAGAATCTAGCTGCTGAGGAATACCAGACGTTCGAATCATACGTTCAGAGAATTGTGGCACGACAAGTGGAAGTACGACTATCCTCACTGCAGAAACAACTCAATGTGGGTAAGCCACAGAAGTTATTTCCTCCTGACCCTAAGAGATACGTTCACAATTTCTCCTCAGTACCATTAGACAAGGTTTTACTTGAAGCTCTTTCACTCGGCCCGAAATTCTGTTGTCCACGAAACTATGTTAAACAGCTAGATTTAGAGGTCCAATTTGAGAATCTCTATTCCCAAGTAGCTACACTTTCGCCGTCCTCAGCCTTAGCAGCCGAGCAGTATAAATCAACGCTGGTTAACGCATGTTACGAGTACCTAACTTATAAACCATGTACCAAGCATCTATTGAAGCAGGAACATCTAGACGCCCTTAAAGAACTCAAGCGAAACGATAAGATACTGTTGTCTAGGCCGGATAAAGGAGCCGGGATTGTTCTGATGGACAGATCGGACTACATCAGTAAGATGTATGCCATTCTTTCTGACGGGACAAAATTTCGTAGAGTGGATAATGAGAATGACAAGACACAGGCAATCGAGAGATCCATAACGAAACTCCTGCGTTGCTTAAAGCAGGAGAATGTAATCGACTCAGATATATTTGAATACACCAGACCGAGTGGGACAGTGATTCCAAGATTGTATGGCCTGCCCAAAGTACACAAGGAAGGGCTACCACTAAGGCCGATACTGGATATGTGTAACTCACCGTACCATTCAACTGCCAAGTGGCTCGTCAAACGGTTGGAACCAGTCAGGAAAGCCATAGCTAGATACAGTCTCAAAGATACCTTCGATTTTCTTGACTCAGTGAGACAAATTGAGCTAGCTGGGCGACAGATGTTCTCCTTAGATGTGGTGTCTCTTTTTACCAATGTTCCCTTGGAGGAGACCGTAGATTATCTGTGCGAGTTCATCCTGCTGCGCAACATCAATGTTGGTATCCCACTAGACCGGCTGAGACAACTGCTACTCATGTGCACACGAAACATTCAGTTTCAGTTTAATGGAACGCTATATCGACAAATAGACGGGGTGGCAATGGGTTCACCATTAGGACCGTTGCTCGCGGACGTCTTCATGAGCAAATTGGAGTGCAACCAGCTGAACGAATCCATCAACAGCTTGGTTTATTACGGTCGATACGTAGACGACATATTTTGTATCGCGAATAATGGAATGTGCGTCGATGACCTATTGGCCCAGTTTAACACTGCACATAGCAATATAACTTTCACTATCGAGCTAGAACGTAATGACACGTTGGCATTTTTAGATGTCCAAATCAAAAGGGCATCAGATGGGTCAATGCGAAGGAGGGTGCACAGAAAAGCAACCTGGAATGGGCAGTACATCCATTTCGCTAGCTTTGTTCCGATAAGTCAAAAAAGGAACCTCGTCCGTTGCCTAACGGAGAGAGCGAGGAGAATATGTACAGATGATACGCTTTCAGATGAGCTGAGTTTTATACGAAACGTACTCGAGCGCAATGGGTACCCTGAGAAATTCATCCAGAGGCACATGGAACCACGAGTACAAAAGCCCAAACCCGTTTCAGTGGAGAAGCGGATGGTATACTTATCGTTGCCATTTAAGGGTGACGCGATAGCGGAACGGACCACCCGAAGACTTTCCTTAGCAACAGAAAGAACGTATTTTGCCGCTAATCTCCGCGTAAGCTTCACTTCAACACCGCTCGTGTGCCAACAACTTAAAGACAGGATACCTCGGTCGCAGACCTCCTTTTGTGTGTACAATTTCTCTTGCTCGTGTCGAGCAAGGTATATCGGGAAAACGACCAGGCGACTGTCCGTTAGGGCTCGAGAGCATTGCCCAGCTTGGCTCTACAGCGGCGTGAGGAAGAATATAACGAGTGCAGTGTTGTCGCACCTAGTTGACTCCGACCATCAAATCGATTCGCGTGACGCATTCACACCGATTTACTGTGTCCCTGGACGTTTCACACGGGCAGTCAGATGTCGCCTGCTGTCGACAGCAGAGGCGATCGCAATTCGGCTCCATAACCCGGACCTATGTGCACAGAAAAAGCTCGTCCACACTTTAGCCTTGCCTTGGCCTGAGATCAACGCGACTAACAATGGCAGTCACGCCAATTCACTTGACCAATCAGACCAAACACGTAGACTTATCGATTAGTTACTCTGTTTCAGTGACTCAATTTAAACCATCGTGTCTATTCTAACTTGCTTTATTGTGGTTGTATTAGCCTGATGATGAAGCCATGAAAACAAGCTTGTTCGCTACTTTCTGTTTCTGATGTCATCCCCGGGAATTATTTCTCAATTGAAACAGTCCAAGGATCCCACTGTGTTTAGAGAACTTAACCAGTATGTTAAGTTCAGCACGAAGCTTGCGGTAGCGAGAGCGTCAGTGCAATTTTTTGACGAGTGCATTTTACGTTGTGAATACCCTAAGCACTTTTGGAAAATTCTCAGACGTAATGGAATTAATCCAACTAATACAGCTTTGAAACGCCACACGTTGAATGAACGTGATACGATTGTGTCTCGGATTAACGAACTCGAGCTTAAACGTTGCGTTTTCTCTGTCGCGCTAGAGAATCTAGCTGCTGAGGAATACCAGACGTTCGAATCATACGTTCAGAGAATTGTGGCACGACAAGTGGAAGTACGACTATCCTCACTGCAGAAACAACTCAATGTGGGTAAGCCACAGAACTTATTTCCTCCTGACCCTGAGAGATACGTTCACAATTTCTCCTCAGTACCATTAGACAAGGTTTTACTTGAAGCTCTTTCACTCGGCCCGAAATTCTGTTGTCCACGAAACTATGTTAAACAGCTAGATTTAGAGGTCCAATTTGAGAATCTCTATTCCCAAGTAGCTACACTTTCGCCGTCCTCAGCCTTAGCAGCCGAGCAGTATAAATCAACGCTGGTTAACGCATGTTACGAGTACCTAACTTATAAACCGTGTACCAAGCATCTATTGAAGCAGGAACATCTAGACGCCCTTAAAGAACTCAAGCGAAACGATAAGATACTGTTGTCTAGGCCGGATAAAGGAGCCGGGATTGTTCTGATGGACAGATCGGACTACATCAGTAAGATGTATGCCATTCTTTCTGACGGGACAAAATTTCGTAGAGTGGATAATGAGAATGACAAGACACAGGCAATCGAGAGATCCATAACGAAACTCCTGCGTTGCTTAAAGCAGGAGAATGTAATCGACTCAGATATATTTGAATACACCAGACCGAGTGGGACAGTAATTCCAAGATTGTATGGCCTGCCCAAAGTACACAAGGAAGGGCTACCACTAAGGCCGATACTGGATATGTGTAACTCACCGTACCATTCAACTGCCAAGTGGCTCGTCAAACGGTTGGAACCAGTCAGGAAAGCCATAGCTAGATACAGTCTCAAAGATACCTTCGATTTTCTTGACTCAGTGAGACAAATTGAGCTAGCTGGGCGACAGATGTTCTCCTTAGATGTGGTGTCTCTTTTTACCAATGTTCCCTTGGAGGAGACCGTAGATTATCTGTGCGAGTTCATCCTGCTGCGCAACATCAATGTTGGTATCCCACTAGACCGGCTGAGACAACTGCTACTCATGTGCACACGAAACATTCAGTTTCAGTTTAATGGAACGCTATATCGACAAATAGACGGGGTGGCAATGGGTTCACCATTAGGACCGTTGCTCGCGGACGTCTTCATGAGCAAATTGGAGTGCAACCAGCTGAACGAATCCATCAACAGCTTGGTTTATTACGGTCGATACGTAGACGACATATTTTGTATCGCGAATAATGGAATGTGCGTCGATGACCTATTGGCCCAGTTTAACACTGCACATAGCAATATAACTTTCACTATCGAGCTAGAACGTAACGACACGTTGGCATTTTTAGATGTCCAAATCAAAAGGGCATCAGATGGGTCAATGCGAAGGAGGGTGCACAGAAAAGCAACCTGGAATGGGCAGTACATCCATTTCGCTAGCTTTGTTCCGATAAGTCAAAAAAGGAACCTCGTCCGTTGCCTAACGGAGAGAGCGAGGAGAATATGTACAGATGATACGCTTTCAGATGAGCTGAGTTTTATACGAAACGTACTCGAGCGCAATGGGTACCCTGAGAAATTCATCCAGAGGCACATGGAACCACGAGTACAAAAGCCCAAACCCGTTTCAGTGGAGAAGCGGATGGTATACTTATCGTTGCCATTTAAGGGTGACGCGATAGCGGAACGGACCACCCGAAGACTTTCCTTAGCAACAGAAAGAACGTATTTTGCCGCTAATCTCCGCGTAAGCTTCACTTCAACACCGCTCGTGTGCCAACAACTTAAAGACAGGATACCTCGGTCGCAGACCTCCTTTTGTGTGTACAATTTCTCTTGCTCGTGTCGAGCAAGATATATCGGGAAAACGACCAGGCGACTGTCCGTTAGGGCTCGAGAGCATTGCCCAGCTTGGCTCTACAGCGGCGTGAGGAAGAATATAACGAGTGCAGTGTTGTCGCACCTAGTTGACTCCGACCATCAAATCGATTCGCGTGACGCATTCACACCGATTTACTGTGTCCCTGGACGTTTCACACGGGCAGTCAGATGTCGCCTGCTGTCGACAGCAGAGGCGATCGCAATTCGGCTCCATAACCCGGACCTATGTGCACAGAAAAAGCTCGTCCACACTTTAGCCTTGCCTTGGCCTGAGATCAACGCGACTAACAATGGCAGTCACGCCAATTCACTTGACCAATCAGACCAAACACGTAGACTTATCGATTAGTTACTCTGTTTCAGTGACTCAATTTAAACCATCGTGTCT
>CALYDF020003351.1:0-15241 GCA_944474145.2 Dicrocoelium dendriticum
AGACGGGAAGACTTGCGCAGTAGCATCCAAACCACCATCCACCCTGCTAGAGGCGCAGATAGGGTGCCGTTGATTATCCTCTGCGGTGGCCAGAGCATCAGGAAATTGTTTGACGGAAGATTCATTGTATTGCATGGACAGGATACTGTCAGGTTGCCCAGGCCTAGACAGGAGAACGATTGGGGTTCTCAAAAAAAAGCCTTTGGTTAAAAAACCTGTCCGCAAGGCAGCGGGTTCTGCGTTGGGCTACAAAGAGCCCGTTTTAAGGAATAAGGTTCCAACCTCATTCCAACCCCCAACCTGGAGGACAGGAGGCTGAGTTTGTCTGGCCTCTAACCACTGACCAATCTGGCATGAGTGCCTCTGAAGGTGCAAAAATGCACCACCCAGCGTAGCTCAATGGATCGCTGAGGCATACAAACCATCGCACCACGGTAAGGTCCAGCCTTATTGTGATGTGAACCACTCAGTCCCATTATAGCACGCACCACACTCCGATGGCTGGGCCACGTGTTGTGCATGCCAACACACCAACTCTCGCGACCTGCATTGTTTGCGCGTTGAGCCTACGGTTGAACGAGGAATGAAAACCCTCATTACGAAACTGGCGTCGGCTGGTGCACCCCGAATGCCTGGCTGAGATCCTAAGGACGATGAACACATTTGGTTGGACACGCTTGCTGATTTGGCTAGGAGCCGGCCCCAATGGCTTTTGTATTGTGCGTTCCTCTGTCCATACTCTTCCCTTTTAGCCTCCCCTCCAATCACGATATCATTCGTTGGACACAATATAACTCTTTTTGCGGCGTGATAGCCGGCTGTTAGCTCTCCTAAACGATGTCCATTCGTTACTGGGACTCAGCCGGCGTGTCTATCTATTTTTTATTCTTCTCTTTGGTATTGCGGCACAATAGCTAAGGTGTTTTCCGCGTGCAGCTAACGTGTGTAATAATGATAATGATGAATGGGTCCATTATACTGTTATGAACGACACAGCAATTGACATTTGTGAGAGCAGAACGGTGTTGAACCATCTGTACACTGCTTTCGCTCATTCAGATTTGTGGTGATCCAGCTTAACAGATGAGTAGTGATTCCATAGTACTCAAACACGGCCGACAAGGGTTTGTGTGGTACACAGCCAAACGCTTGTTTGCACACCCAACTGGGGATGGTGACTCTCATACCACCATTAATTGTTGCCGTAACATGATCAGTGGATTGCTATTAGTATGTGGCACAGGAGCTTTTTGTAGTGAAAGTGTGTTGGGAAATGATGAGTAGGCTATGTCTTGTCAGGAATTGATATACACGATGCTTAACAATTCTTTCTAAAGCCTTAGCCGCGGCGAAATTACGGTTTAACGGACAATTGTTTGAAACTCGATCTCCTGGACCGGCTTTTTTCGGCTTACTTATTCAATATTTCCACATAGGCAGAAATCAGTCCATGTTTAATAACAGTTTAAAATGTTTAACATAAGAAGGGTACGTTTTGCCAACTACCCTTATAGCTGCAGGGTGAATATCATAAAGTCCCGATTGTATTGTCGGTTTGGTTGATTTAATGTTCTTCTCTACCTGCTGTACACGGTACATAGTAATTACTGCATATTTATTGGAAGGGAAGGAGACAATACAGATAACGTAGAATTAAATAAGGCGGCAAAGTAGAATATCCCCGAAGTACATATGAGAACAACATGGTCCATTTCCATATAGTGGTTGGAAGATGGGATTAGAATGTCGTCAGGTCGTTTCGGATTTATCCGTCTAAGTAATTGCAGCAGAGGACGAACTTTCGCGGTATTCCCGATCCACAGGGTTTCCTAAGCAGTCCTAGAATATCAACTTTGGTGTTTAAGTTTGGTGTGTTTGTATTAATCTATCAATGTTTTTGTTTTTGTAATGCAGTGATCTGAAATTTTTCAGCTTGGAAGCGACCTTCGAAATGTCCGTTTCGCTAGTCGAAGAATTTGTGTTCACAGTCGACCTATGTGCTAGCATGTCCCCACATGGGCTAAAATATTTTGCCAATTCGCCAGCAATTATGACGGCATCTGATGTGATGACGTATTGGTCTCAACACATGGTCTTAAGCAGCCTGTCAGAGGTGTTCGAATCAACAAGGTGTACTTGGGTTTGTGGCTTCCTTATTGCTCTGGACTTTTCGGATGGCCTGATATCTACGCTTTAGAGCATTGTATTGTGGTCAATCGATGAGTGGTTGGGTGGTATACGAACAAGCATTGGCGAATGCAAACAGAGAATGTGAGATGGACAGTGGTAGTGGTAACGGGGACGCCACACTTATTCACTTTTTATTTGGGACCAATCCAGCTGATCAATTATGGATCTAGGCGTTGGCGTATTCGAGCAGAACGGTCACTGCTGAGCCTCTAGTCGACAGGAGTTTTGCATGTTCTGCATGCTGCCGGCTCGATAGGGAGGGGGGGGATTTGCGTCATCTGGCGGAATCGAAATAAGGCATAATCTCCAGCAACAATCTGAACAATAGTACATCAGCCATTCAACTGCTGCTTCGCCGTAGTACAACCACAAATACCTACTGGACGAAAAATAATAAGCGGTAGAGAAATGGGACTTAGCGGAAAACCCGAATGCTTTAAGCAAGCTTTCAGAACCAAGGCGCCTGTACGTCGTCAACCACATGCAGCCACAAACAGCGGGATATCGTGCATATAAAAGACGACATCGTTGCAATAACTTCCTTATGGCTTTGCCCTGCACCGTAAGTCAGCACCAAACACACTTTGAACAGGCAGTTTTATTAGACGAGAGCAGAAAGCATGAGCCGACATATTTTATCATTATATCGAGTACCTACTTACCATCCGATAGAGTCAGCTCCGGATTTCGTCACAAAACTTCAAGCAGCTGTACTAAATGCCAGATCGTTTGGTTAGGCAGCTTGATGCAAACCGTTTTGCTCTTGTACTGTTGTTTGGTTGCCCTATGGTCGTACTCCCATTTGGACATAGTTTGCTTAATGTCGACAAATAGCTTCTGATTAGAAAACAGTTAAGCCCTGTCCTCGAACGTTTTCAGCACATCAGTTCCCCGGCCCCCATTCCAATAGTTTTGTTTGGCTTGTTGCGATAAGTAAAAAGGAAGTTGCTCTATTTTATCAACATCATCAACGCCGCTTGCTCCTTTAACCAGTTCTTATCCATATAGACGACTTATTTAGTTATCCATTGGAAGCTTGCAGCTGGGGGCCGTTTCCGAATGGTGTTGCCGTTGAAGATGGTTACAAATTCTTGGCTTCTAAATACGGAACAGTTAGGTGTCAGCAGCGTGTGTGATATACCGTAGGTACTGTAACACCTCCACATGAAGGAAACGGTCGTCTCGCTGGTTACGTGTCCGGCAAGAAAAGTCCAGATGAGAAACATTTTTACCTTGAGAAGCCCAAATAGGCCTGGGTGCGTGAACTTCCCTAAGGTGATGAGTCAATTCTATGGAGTGAGTGGCCCTTAACAAGCGTTGCGCCGTGTGCCTTGCACCTCATCGCAGCGTCGAAGCAAGTCTTTCATATTGCTGTCAGTATTAGAATACCAGACATAAGATCACATGTGCCCCTACATACTGTTACTTCCGTGAGTGCGTTTCATTTAGTTCTTGCGAGATAAGCTGTCGCAAGTTGGGTGATCTGATCGCTGTGGATTATGAGAGCTGGTAGCCATTCCCGAGACAACTCTGTGTCAGATAAAGTATGGCATTAGGTGCGGTTCACAACTGTTTCTTGCTTCTCAAAAATATTGGGGTTTATGCTCATGGAGGAAAGCTTTCAGCGTTGGAATTTGCACTATCAGCGCAGTGAATGAATTCACGAAGGTAACCCAGGATATCTTTCTCCTGACTACCATTGTTTGGAGTGTCTTTGAATCGACAGTCAGTGGTTGATGCTATTATGTTGAGACAAAACACCAAATTACTTGGAGAGTAATCGTTAGTTAGTATTGGCAACCAATATGTTCGTTGGACCGAACTGTGTAACTAGCTGCTATTCAGTAATTTGGTCAATGATCTAATTATATATATTAGATATACAAAGGACGACAGCATAATAATTAAAACAAAGAAGCAATAACGTTGCATTGTACAGGCGAAAAGAATGAGAATTTTGTTCCAAGACTTGGACTCTAATATCCATAGATGAACGAAACTACCGAAGCTGAATTTCTACATTTGCAGAGATACTGCTGGATGGCCCGTGAACGAAACGTCCGTAAACTTACCGCCTAAACTGAGCTATCATCAGACATATTTCCGAGTGTCACGTGTGCAAGTGCCTTAGTACCGTGGACTGCAAGCAATTTGGGAACTATGGTGCGTCCGTTCAACATGGTCCACTTGTCGACGCAGTGTATCGAGTCACTTAATGAAATAGTTGGTGGTTACGTATCAGCAATATACTTTATTTTATTTTGTGCTCAAAGTGCGAATGATAACATGCAATGGAGTGTTTAGTCAGATTTAGTGGAATCTTATCAAGTAGTCACAGGATCACTTAAGAAAACGAGCAATATTTTAACTTGCTAGGATTAAGGAAATAATATAATCCAGGCATGTGTAGTGCATTCAGAACTAGCTTTTTTAGGTTACCAGTTAAAGTAAACTGATTTCTACTTACCTAGTATGGTTTAATATCCTTACCCATCAAAAAATATATCAATAGATTCATTAACTTTGCCTAATATGAGCAGCCCGTTGTCGTTTGGTTGAGTTACATCCTTTCATCTGTTGCCAACCTTATCAACAAATTCAGTTAAAATTCCTGAGCATATTTGGCTGTTCAATCTCTTCTTTTTAACTGACACTCGGAATAATCGATTAATAGCCGGTTGGTGATTTTGCATTAATAAGGGTTGTTTATGTTTCATTTGAACTGTTAATATAGAATACAGTCTCAGATAACCATTTATAACCATTCATTTTTTGGCGGCATAATGATCGACGCGGTATCCGCTAAAAACCTACTTCTACCGATTTTCATCCTTCGACTCCTGTTGCACAGTTTCTTATGACAAATACTTACACCTGCATGTTAATTTCACGAGTGGCACATAAATCCCTTGTTAGCAACTGGTTTTATTTGATAAACGGAGTTGTTACTAAACGTATCTTCCTCCTGTAAAAATACGGGAACATATTTTCCTAGTTGCTAACTTAACCCAAGGAAGCAGTATCTACGAAAACTGGTAAGCTCATCGTGCAATCTGAAAATCTATGGCCTCGAAACAGCAATACTGTAGTTAAACTTCTTCAACTAGACGCTGTCTCAACTTTCTAATGAATTCTATCTACCTACTGGCGTACGACTATACTGTAAGTTCTACGGGCCATTTTACAATTTGGCCTAATTAAAACTGGCAGAAGATTTGATAGTCAAGACTGAAACAAGTCGTCATTTAATCCCATTTGTTGAGGCACTCTTGCTGTTATCTTCATCTATTCTCAGTCTTCTATTAATGTAATACATTTATAGCTATAAAAATGCAAAGACTCGGTTGTAAATTCCGCTACTTTTCTTTTCTGTAAGACAAATACCCCGAACTAACTGCCAGTCTTCATTTATGATTCCATCTTTTTGGTCTGAAAGAAAGTTGTCTGACGGAAGTAGATGAGACGAAAAGCGTATAAAGTCTAAAGCACATGTACTGAACTACAGTAACTTAAAATGATTCCAGTTGAGAACCTCAGCTTAACGCATGAAGCCTACATTCCTATGGCAATCATTATGATTTGCGGATTGTTTATTCAACTATGGATGGCCTATGGGTTGTGCAAAATCACATTGGGATCCAGGCTGTCCAGAGCGTTGATCTATAACACAGCTGTTGTGAACTCACTCATCAGTATATACGGCATTGTATATCTAGTTCCTGGTATGGAGTTTCAATTACCTGATATAAGCATAATTTGTTACACCATATCCAACACTTTTCTTATCCTTTATTTGCGAATGTGCTTGGTGTGCAACTTAATATGCATACTTTGGGACAAATTCCTGGCCGTATTGTATTTGCACGCATACAAAAGATATACCTGTGTATATATAACCGTTTGTTACTCGTTTATTTTTACCTATTCAGCGCTGGCCTGTGGTCCCGATATTGCTAGTGTGGTCTACAAAAACTCAACTTGTTACATTCGGATGACTATGATAAAATCTGCATGGTTCGGAACGATTACCAAACTGCTTAGATATATCTTCCCGGGTGCCACAAGCATTACACTATTTTTTCTCACATGGAGACGGTTGAAGTGTCTGATATCCCCGGACAATGCAGGACCAAGCACTCCTGAACATTCAATAAAAGCTTCACGTGAAACTATCACCGATGATGCAGCTATCAAAACCGCAGCAAAATCCATTGCCGTGAGTTCCATAGGTTCTATGGTTGCAATCTCAATGTTGGAATTGCCTCAATTTATTCTGGACATTATGGATAACATGGCTGTGTTCAACTTGGGTCTTAACAGTTTTGCGACGCGGTACTACCTATTTGGTGTGTGTTGCTCATGCTCAGTTATCACGGGCATTCAAATTTACACCACCGGACCACTAAGAATTTATTTCACGCATATCATTTCGGTGCTCTTCGCCCGTCAGAAGCTTGGCCGTGGCAAAACAGAAGATGATTAACAGACGCATACTCAACGGCTGCAAGCCTATTACGGACGAAAAACGTTTGCTTCAAATATTGGTTACTTATGCATTTAACCTGCTTAAGGAAATTTCTACTTGCCTGTTTGCCAAACAAAATATGTTAGATTAAAATGGTTTTGAAGCCTACGGAAACGCCATGGGTTTTGCAAGCAGTTTTGCACGAAGGAATGATGTGAAGTGCTGTGGTTTGAAAATCAGATTTGTCATACCATTCTACGGCTAACTGTAACTTTCAACTGAATTCACTATCCAACTCAATTCAAATGTGTAAAGTACTTTAAGCACCTATGAATACTGAACATAAGTTGCGACACTGGATTTCAAGAACTATAGCTACGGTAACTAGTATAAGCGAAAAAGCTCCAAAAACACTGCTATAGATAACAGAGTTTTACACATATTTGCCAGCTGGCACGGGAAATAAAAATACAGGTCCATTAAGCGAATAATGCTATCTGTCTTCCACGTTTGCATCTGGTAATACTGGCAGATATCAAATATCTACGCTCACTCCAACCCCCAACCTGGAGGGTCAGAAGACTGAGCTTGTCTGGTCTCTAACCATTGACCAATCTGGTATGAGTGGCTCTGAAGGTGCCAAAGCATAGCTCAATGTGTCACTGGGGAATACAGCTCATCCCACTACTTTAAGGTCCAGTCTCATCGCGATGGATCAATTCCCCGGCTATAGTAATCTGTTTCATGCACACCTGCGGGGTCGCTGGATCAGAACTCTGTGTACTGGGCTGTCAGTAGGAGCTGTTGTCTATGTGGAGTTGTGGAGCATTGTGTAGGTTGCGTTCAGATTGGTGCACTGCTGGAGCAAAAGAATTTGCCGTTCATTCTCTAACAATGCACATTGTAGTTCGCAGTATAGACAGCGACTTCACGTCATCGCTTCATCAACTTACAGTTATAAGATCCATCGTTTCGGAGTGTTATTCAGGCCCATGCATGACAGAAATGGCACAGCTGATGCCTGGTATGGGTCAGGAGGAACTTGACTACAGCACGATATTTGCTCGATGTTGTCGTTATCAGGGAAACAAGTAAATACAAAATAAGTAAGTCACTGTTGCTAGACAGCTAGAGACGAAGTCCAGTAAATATAATTCCACATGTTCTTACATGTCTCATTCAAATTCGCGCGTGCAAGAAGTTTACTTTCCACTAGTGAGGAACTTCTACTCAGTTTTATACGAGAGAGCGACCAGGTATTTCGTGCGAGATGCAGGGTGCACAAACGATAATTGTTCAGTCGAACGTATTTAAAGATTTGCAGTCATGAAAACTATAAATTGGAAGCAACCAATAAATTTCAGTGGACATTATGGTGAATAGTGAATAATGATCTACAATTGAAGCGCTAATTCAGCAGGAGCGGTGACTCGTGGTTAATGATACTTAAGCTCCAGGATTTATATATATATATATATATATATATATATATATATATATATATATATATATATATATATATTAGGCGACCAGTCTGGCACACGCAAAAAAGAAAAATTAAGCGGAGTTAAAGGTTGGAAATATTTTGATTGATCGCTTTAAATGCATTTAAGAATACACCACTTGTAGTCAACTAACGCAATGCACCTCTTTCAGAATACATCGATTGCATAATGAGTATGACAATGTTAACCGCCACAAATGCTACAAAATTGCGCTTGACTTATCATACTGGCTGGGATAGTCAGAAGAAGGTTTATATCAGAAACATGAGATGAATTTCCATCTTATTGCCCTGTTGATAGCTTCAACGGTTACTGGTAACTGTGCGAGTAAGCAACAATAAAGAGAACTTTGTGTTAAGTGTTGGAATTCGGGTGAACTATTAACCAATCCACCGGTGGTTAACTTAGCACGTTACAGAACTTGAGTAAAGTACGGATCAGTGGAATAATGGTTTATTACGGGTGAAAAACCTTAACTTAACTAGTCCTGTGGGGTGGAAATTATTGAGAAACCAATAATTCATGCTAACGTAAAAAGCTTTTGGTGGAATTACCATTGACATAGGTAGAATAATGATGTTCCCGAGTTAGAAGTAAAGATACACAAATCAACTGGCTGGAATTTTGGAAGCACACCGTGTAGTTGCGTTATTTAACCACCTGGCTAATACAAGTTATAAAATGAAATTCCAGTGGGACGCACTTCGTCGTCGCTTTTTGTATTTCGTTAAATTGGGATAGAGGAGACATAATTTGGCAGAGCGTTCCACTGCTGGCAAACAGGGAGGGAAAATAAATTTCTACGACATTCCTGTCGGTTATTATTTATTGTCAGTTTTAGAGGATGGCCTCTTATTTCAATTTTGTAGTGTAATTCCAGCGATGTGCGGAAAATGTACATTGAGTAATTCAGAATCTGCTAAACCATTGTGTTGTCCCCATGTAAACGCCTGTACCTATTACTGTATATTCTTAAGGAGTGCAATCTAAACTGTTAGGGCATATGGAGAAAGCCACTAACGTAGTTGCCAGCTGTTCATTGAGGAGTCTAGAGTACAACGTGATCCTGTTTCTGTAACGGTTGTTACTTGTGGCTGTCTATGCTACGTGCGGCCGCATGTAGGCTATAAGCATTTGTGGGAGGATTGAGGGGTCAAACCGACTGAATGTCCTGCGAACAAGGATAAAGAGTTGATTGCCGGTTCTCGACGCCTTCTCTGTTTGTTGTATGCATCAGAGATCCGTTTGGTATTAATACACACAAGTCAAACTTCTGAGAGGCCTTCAGCAAGATATGGTTTAAAAACTTGTACACGCTCACCGGCTGGTGACGCAGGTGGATCATCTTGCACTTAGGTGTGTTCAACTGCTGTAGGTTCCACTTCAGCATTCATACATGCACTCAAGGTTATGTTGGAGTAGATCGTGTTCTTGGAGTGGAATACAGTGTTTGCAGAAAGCAGCTCCGGAACTCTCCATTTCGGATGCCTTCCAAATGATCGAAATGGCATAGGTTTGCATCAAAGCCAACTAGCCTCAATAGTTTATGCGCGTCATAATCCAGTTCCATGGCTGGTACTCAAAGAACCACTAAGGAAGTTCTAACCGCTGTGTCAAGCGCTGCTGGGGAGCTCTGATCCGGTGACGTAGACGAAAGCCGTCAACCAATGTGTTAAGCTCTCCACCCAGTTCAAGCTATCTCTAACTGACGAGTCGAAAGCAAGCCGAAACCTGTCGCACGTACAGTGCATTGTTGACAGAAAGCAACTCCGAAACTCTCCGCCCTAAATTGTGAGCTGCTTTATTTTTAATCAACCGCGATACCTTGTAATCATTGGTGAAAATCAAGAAATCGGTAGAGATAACTCTTGTCAGGTCGTCATTCGACAATTGGAATAGGCACGGTCCCAGCAGTAAGTCATGTAGAACACCATATTACACCATAATCGTGTTGGAGTGTGATCCCCAAGACGCACTTGAAGACTCCTTTGCTGAAGGAAGTTGCCAATCCAACCAAGAATATGACATCCGATTACGTAGCCCTGTAGTCTGTGATGTAACTGGGTGCAGTCCAAGAGGTAGAAATCTTAGTAAAAATCCAGATAGATGACATGATGAGATAAACTTAAAACATCGGAGTTCAAGTTACCAGTTCGCTAGCATCGCCACAAACAGTCTCTTCGTCTTTGATACAGTAAAATGGTAAGCCGAATGCAAAAACAGTGCATTTTGATCTGATTGTCAGCATCCAACAAAGGTAAGGTTATTTACTGACTAGATCTTTCTCGTATTTGTGGAGCAGCCCATAATTTTGAGTTCCATGTATACTATCCGAAATGTCTCAAGCAGTTTAGGTAATCGAACCAGTGTTGCGGTACTAACGTCAACGACAACTTGATGTATATCCGGCAATATCAATTCCTAAAGTAGTTTATTGAGGTGTGTTTTGGCGACAAAATCTTTGTTTGTTGCTAAACTTGTGCACATTTAACAACAGTAGTAGCGAATTTAGGATTTAATGTATGGCTATATATGTAGAGTAGAGTTAGTTTTAATTTAAGCGTCCTAGCCATATTGTGCAAAGGACATTTTGGAAAAGGCTTCTATGCGTCAGTTAGTAAGCACTCATTACTCTTGCTCTTGACGAAAAAGCCGTGCGTTTCTGAATTGATTTTTATTAATCATAAGTATTTAGGAATGTGCGACTCACGAACTCTTAAAACGTATGAACCATTCCCGTCAGAGGGAATAATCCGAATAGCAATACAATGTCTTATTTTGACCTATTTGTAGCTTACCATCTTTAAGCATTTAGCGGCGTATTATTGGCTGAGATTCAGGTCACACATTACGTAATGTACAGGAATGTTACAGGCCTCATGCTTCAGACCCCGCGTGTAAGTCATGACAATGGGGCAACTGGCGGTTAGGGTCCGAAGATCTCTGTCCGAGTAGAGTACGGCGTACCGCTAGTTCCGGTACTTGGGCCCCGTCTGTTCTTAGTTGTCATTGACCAACTAGTAACTGTTATAGCAAAAGGTTTTTACCCTTCGCGGACGACATTAAGATGTGGATGGCAATCAAGCGAACGAAGGAATTAGAGATTCTCCAGCTCGACCCCGATGATGCCAGGAATTGGACAGCGAGGAACGCACTGACATTCAATGTGAAGAGGCGCCAGTTTGTCCATATCCGCCATCGACACCTCTATGTATACAAGATTTGGGCGCATAAACTGCAGACTTGCTCTCAGGAACGTGAAGTCGGTGTGTTGGTGTAGGATGCTTTTGGTTGTTCCAGACGGTCAGAGTCCGCTTCTAAAAGTGTCTACCAGGACGTTGATCCATTGCGTAGGGCATTCTGTGGTTTAGATCCATCCGCTTTCTCTGAAGATCAATGCCCACTTACGTCCCACATCGAATACGGACTCCAAGCATGGCAACTTGGCTAAAGCGTGACATTTTATTGCTCGGAATTCCTCAAATTCGAACAATAATTGTGTCAAGAGTTTAGTCAACCTGTCGTACCAACGTCTGAAGACAGTCAGAATGTTCAGTGGACACTACCGATGGCTAGGTGGAGACTGTATATTAGTGTGCCAAAAACTAAATGAACCCAGTAACGTATGCCGCCAACTTCCGAAACATTTCGAAAACCAAAGAGATAGCAGCCAGCAAATAAGTAAACAATGCACTCCTCTAGATCAGCGTTTCTGAACATTTTGACCAACGGACCCCCTTTTATTGTAGCCACGCGCAGCGGACCGCTTGACACTCTGTTAACCAAAGAAGTAGGCTAGAATAAAATGACACCTAGTGTCCTGGGAACGTTTGTTGCTGTACACGGATTTAACGCGAGCTTGCGTTAATGTTACTTATCTATGAAAGCTGTTGGATTTAGGTAGGAAAAACAACATACATTATAACGTAATTTGTGGAATGAAATTGTTTTCTTACAAGCAGCCCTGACTTGTTTGATAACTGCTGTTCGTGAGGGAAGCTGCAAACTCAGATCCGGTTCAGCTTCAAATCTATTGCTCTACTTTGTTTTTGTACCGGTGTATTGCGGAAATGCACCTTCACACAGATCAGTTGTGTGAACTGTGAGAAGCACATCGACAGCTGTTTTTCGCAATGACGAGGTACTCGTCTCTCATTTTACACCAGAAATAAGACAGTGACAATTGGTGAAACTCATCCTAAAGGGAAAAATTTGATATCATGTTGATGTATTTCTCATATTGAAGAGATGTGAAAGGAGGAGGCTATTAGTTTCAAACAAATGGGTTTTTGATCCATGCAAACTTTATCGATGTTTCCTCATCTTCACTGGGGAAATAATGAGACAAGAGTTCTAACAACTCATCCAAAGGCTACATACTTTCCTTCGACAGATCCCTAGGGACCTCTGTAACTCCCATTATCTCTCATAAATCGTCTCTTAATGCCAAAGAGCTGTCGACAGTTCCAATGTAAACCGAAATCGCCTAAAATTATAACTTCCTTTTTTACCCCACATTTACCATTCGCATTGAATATGGTCGCAGATTTTTCTTTCAGCGCGAGATACACGCCAGTTGCTTTTGCGAAGATATCGGATAAATAGGTAAGTTTTGACAACCAGTTTCTGTCAGTCATCCGGAACTGTAAATCGATATGGTGATACATGACGATAGCGAATACTTCTGAACGTAATTCTAACCAATGCAGTGGTATTTGCCACGGGAGAGTCATCTGACTTCAGTATGGATCAGTAAAGATGTGTGGACGCATCCCATGTCGCCTCACAGGATCTTAAAAGTCGGTTGTTCGGGGGCCAAAATTTACTGAAAGTAACTATTTTCGCTGCTACATAGAGGACTGTTTTGGGATTAGTTGACAATTTTCTTACGATAAGTGCTTCAAGATGAAAAATACACTGGCGACTTGCACAGATTTTTCAAAGCGTTCGCTACTTTTCATCACACCAGCAACCTTTGCTGTCATTGCTTTGGCACCATCAAATCAACTACCGACGCAGTTGTCCCACTGAATGTTATTTTCGTGCACAAAATTATTTACACTTTTAAACCTCTCAGCTCTACTAGTGTTCTTCGGTTGAGGTGCACACGATAGCATATTTGTTCCAGGGGTAGTAAGTGTTGGTATTTCAAATGCAAAAGCCGTAAAGGAACTCATGCCACAACTGTTGACACCCGCATTTGAAGAACAAAGGGTGTATACCAGGTGCGGACGGTTAACTTCGCCTTAACAGCAGTTACGATTGTGCCAATTTTTGAGATAAGGTCATATTTGATAGTGGTATACAGACAATTGTTTTGCTGATTTTGTTGAAGCATTCGCCCAGACATTTCAACTACACATGGTTTGAGGAGTTTCTCAGCTACTTTGTGAGGTCCTCTTGACAACGAAATACCATAAATAACTACGTACTGTGCTTCAGTAGCCTTTTTATAGTCTGGAACACGTAAAGCATGTACTTCACCTCGCCTGCGCCCGAAATACTCCTCTTTTCTCTATTTACAGTCAGCATGCTATTTTTCAAATTACCGCCGTACTTTTACAGGCCCCGCTGAACCGTTTTGAGGAACTGTGTAATCGGGTAATCGGTAGACTCAAAAATCCAAAAAATATTAATGACCTTGTATTTGCGCCTCTTACCTACAGATATAGAGGCTTCGGTTGGCACAGATTTATGTTGCAGCGCATCAGGCAGTACAGGTACATCGAATGTCTCCATTTCTGCATTCGCAATAGGCACATTCCATGGCCCAACGCTTACTACATCAGTATTCGTCGATGAATATACCTGTGGCACATGTAGCAGTCTTCCAGTTCAGAACCGGCGGTCCATGTTGGTGCTATGGGTCCTAGCGTCGAACTGGAAATAAATAGTTCAACACAAAATTGCAGAACACACTTCGAATTTGAGTACTACTATTAGTTGGTGTTTAGATGACGTGTAAACTAAAATAAACAAAACAGCCACTTTTTTTAACTTCGCAGCGATAATTACTCTCCAATTGGTGAAATCAAATAAGCACACTAAGAAACCACAAAATTACCTACGCTCTTTTTTTGGCGTCCGTGAGTATGATCGCGCAAATAGGTCTCAATTTCCGTTTTGCCATTTTCGGAAAATATCAAACTTGAAAAAAAACACAAAATGGGGTCGTATCTGATGACTTACTTTCTGCCCTTCGTTGGAGGCGAACTTTGGGTTATGCAGACGTAGTACGATCCACTCAGCCACTATCCATCCTATCACGGTGAGATAATCACAAATCTTTTCTGGTATTTGACTGTTCCGTTCACACATATTTGAAATACTTGTGAAAACCAGATTCTTCATTGGGAGGATTTCATTTTAATTGGGTCATGCATAAACCTAATGTAGACCGTCAGGTACTATTTACCAAATGTTCACAGCGAGTTGAACACCAATCCATAAAATAAAAGGTTTGCTTCCAGAACTATGGTTAACGGCATCATACAATTCAGAAAATCCAGCGGGCCCCATGAGGGCAGCCCGCGGACCCCCAATGGGCATGGTTACGAATGCTCACCGCGCTACCTTCGAGCATCTGTTTAGTACTAAACATCAGATTCAGACAGGAGACTGATTCAAGATTGTCTACACTGTGTCGAGTTGCGTTCCCAAAGGACTCAGGAAACGCCTGCTGGCCACTGCCGAAGCAATGTCGATTAGGTTAGTACAACCTGATTTATGCAAGCAAAAGACGCTGATAAAAGCTCTCAGTTTGCCCTGGCTGTGACCAAGTCGTCCCTATCGGACGGAACCCCCGGCCCACTGAGAGTTTTGTTCCTCATCAGCCCCTGCGTACTTGCTTTCGCTGTTTGTCTATTCGTGTACGTGAGACAAGGTTGACGTAACTTCCACCACCTGGCGTTATTGACATAACTATCGATTGGCTTCACTGATTCTATTTAAATTTCCATCTAACCACTATTACGCAAACTCTAGTTAGCTCCCCGTTTGCTTAATCTTCTTCATAAATGTAAATGCCTGACGAGAATTATTGAAAAGAGATATCTCTTCGCAAGTCTTCTTCTTATCTAAA
>CALYDF020003352.1:0-11556 GCA_944474145.2 Dicrocoelium dendriticum
CAGATCACATGTGTATTGTTTGCTCTGTCCTGTGTTTGTTTTTACTCTTCCTGGTATTTGGATGCAATGTATTGCGGCACAATAGCCAGGATATCACCAACTAGTTAATATAAAGTGTGTGCTTACGAGTATAACGCAGAGTTTGGAACATGGAACATGGGAACAATGATATCTTACCTGTAGACATTAAAGGCTTGACAATTCACTTAGGCTAGATTGTGTAAACGATTGCAATGAGACTGGAGCTTACCTTAATGCGATGGTTTGTGTGCTTCATTAATCTATTGAGCTATACTGTGTGGTGTTTCTTGGATCTTCAGGGCCAAGCACACCAGATTGTTCATCGTTTAGAGGCCAGATAACTCAGTCTCCCGGCCCCCCATGTTGGGGGTTATAGTGAGGGTGGCCCCTTCCTCCATAAAATTGGCTCACTGTAGCCCGGTGCCAAAATCCCGCTGCCTTGCGGTCAGGTTTTGGAACCAAATGTTTTGGTTAAGAACACTAATGGTTCTTCTGTCTAGGTCCGGGCAACCTGACAGTATCCTAACCAAGCAATACATCATGGCATTTCATTCTATCTATCTCTTTATGTTCTTATCTTCACAGAGGACAAAAGTCGTCGCACTATCTGCTGCTTCGAACAGTGTGGATTGGAGTTTGGTAGCTACATCATAAGCATTCCCGCCTTCTTTTTCCCCCTACTGAGCTTTCCATCCGTAGCGTCCCTATTCATCTTTACTTCTGACCCAACATTTTTAATCTTTTAATTCCTCGTCCTCCCCACCTGGTTGGATTGGTCGCTTGTCTTCAAGTTTCAATTCACACACAATCGCAGGGAGTCGGTCCAATCTAGTCGACATGACCATGAACAACCATGCAGATATCGTCAGTTAATCCCTTTTCTCTTGCAGCCCTCGATCCATGATAAGACTGGCATGCCTTAACTTGCGCTCTTTGATACAGGTTGGCCAACAGGCAGCAATCGCCCGAACACTCGAGACACACTCAGTCGGTGTTTGCTGTTTAGCGGAAACCCGCCTTCAAGCTTCCAGCTCCTTGTTTATTCTGCGATCCCCCACATGCAGTATTGACAGTATATTCTCAGTGCGACTGTCTGGCGACGAATCAGCTTAAAAATGCCTCTTAAGCTGACGACAGCATTTTCTTTTGATTCCCCGGCCGGAAGCTGCCCTGATCGACTGGAACCATGTTAACAGCTGAATGTGTGCCGCTATGTTGGCTGGCTTGTTCCAGCCTTCAAAGTCGCGCGGGGACATTCAGTGCATGTTTGTTATTGCGGATTACGCCTCAACAAACTCCAGCCCTAATTCGGTGAAAGATTATTTCTGTCACCAACGATACCAGCTTCTTCCGTACAGAAGTCGGGCGGATACTGTGCTTGCTGGTGATCTAAACCGATAAGTCGAAAAATTGTCCTTTGATGACCTTCATGTAGGCGGCCAACATGGTGTAGATTCCTGTAATGATAACGGTCAGCTGTTACTACAAATGTGTGTAGGTGCTGGTCTCTTTCTGGCAAGCCCTAACTTTTGGCATATCACCCGTAAAAGATTGACTTGGCGTCCATTATCTTCGGGCCAGCGATGGACGCAATTCCATCACATGACGATAAGTTACCGCTGCAGAGGATGTGCCCAAAACTCTCTCTCTATATGAAGCACTAGATTTGACTCTGATTACGCTATTGTGTGTGCTGATCTGTAGGTGCCTTTTCGTGGATGTCCGCAACGTCGCTCTAAACGCAATGACACCAGTCATCTGGCGAAGCCATATGGTCTGACTGCGTACCAAACTATGCAGTCATCTTGGTTGAGTAAATTTCCACTGAACTTTCTGGAAGATCAATGGTCGCATACTTGTCAAGCGTTACTATCAGCAAGTATGTATTCACGTGTCAAATCAAATTGCCAACCTAGACATTGGGTCTCTACAAAGTCTCTGGAATCTATGGATGCTCGCCCATGCATTCCCGTTGGAAGCAAACACAATGGGACTAGCAGCAACCGGGCAAAATTCTGTGCACGTCTGGTGAGAGACCTCGAACCCTGATGGTATCACCGTGCACTGGGAATGAAAACTGTCGCTGCTGTTGGTAATCATATATAGTTGCCTTTTCTGACACGAGAACTAGACAACAGAATATATGGTGTTAGTGAGACAAGACGCGACAAGCGCAGACAACCGATCCAAAGGTTGTTATAATGCTTGCAGCGTTGGGCCGGGCACTTTACAAGGCAGATTTCCTAATTTGAATTCTCGATTTCTCTTTCGGGCATTGAATACCTTCTCCATGAGCCGCCTAATTAAATTCGCCCGCACACACAGAAGTCAGACGTGAGGTCAGAATGTTGAAAAGGTATAAGGCCACAGGGTCAGATAGAATACCATCAGCTCTTTGCGAATTCGAGAAACCTGATCATTTGGATGATTTACACGAGTTGCTAATAAAACATTTGGAGCAGGAAATTGTCTCAACAGACTTTAGCTGCTCCGTCGTAGTACCGATTTTCAAGAGAGGCTCCCGTTCTGAATGACGCAACCTTAGAGGAATCAGTCTGCTCTCAACAATTTCTAAATTGCTTACGTCTGTCGTTCTCTAGTCTCAAAACACATGCCTGTAGAACTGCAATTTCCCTCACCTACATGCCAAAGCCTTATCACACGCCACATAAGATACACCACGTGATATGCACATCAGCGTCAACACAGTGCTTGACCTCTAAACAATGCACGCTGGCATGCAGCAACACGAGAAAGCCATAGACAATTGGACATGCACTTTGGCTCCTATTCACTCTAACAAGACTGTCGCACCAAGACGCAAAACACAACTTCACTGGAACGACCAGACAACAGAGGGGTGCACTTCCGTCCACGTGCTCAACGTTTGACGCATCCAGTCGCCACCGCACTGAAATCTGCATGGGACTCACAGCCATCACCTAAGCTTATGAAATAAGTATCTCGCTCTTGTACCTTTATTGTACCTGTACAATATGATGTTTTATATGAATGCGTAGCCTTCTGGTTTTGTAACTAGTCACGTTTATGCATTACTAAAACTTCCCTTGGACACTTCTAAGGCTTCCAGTCCCAGGTGTTGTGGCAGGTGGAACAATAATTTATTTTACTTTCCCTTCACTTCAGGTTCTCCATTGCAGTCAGAGCATACTTTTGATAAGTTTGCCAGTTCTGTGTAGCGCAGTTTACATGCTGCCTCAAATGCTGGCAGATAATTTTTGAAAATAGTAAATTCATACAGTTCGAGCGCACTTCGCAGTGATCATCTTGTTTATTCGTTGATTTGTACACCTTTAATATCAACTTCTTACTCCTAAAACCCACATGCGTCACACCAGAAAACTAACTCTTTAAGGATGTCCTCAAGTTGCAGTATCTAAGCTTAACTGTGTCAGTAAACTTGCGGTGTGTATGCACGTTTCTTGCTTGTTCGCCTTGAACAAAATTGGAATTGACTTTGGCCATCAAAACCAACTTTCACTTCTTACTGCAGCAGACCGTGATCTTCCAAATTAACGACAGTCCGTCCTATCTTATTTTACATGCATAGTCATAAAATTAGACTAGAGGTCTTGCGCAGAGTTTGATGAAGAGCAAGAAAAAGCGTGGCCACAACACTGGCACTTGTGGAACACGGCACTCCACCTTAATGACATCGGACTATTAGTCCCACACCTGAAGGTAAAAGTAAAAGAAATATCTGATCCATACATACACCGGTTCACTCTTCCGTTAATTTGCAGCTAATGGTGAGATGTGATGATCAAAAATGTCCATGATTTCAAGATATCAAGACAACTGATTTTGGCTCCTTATAAAAAGCGTTAAATATCTATTTATTAGCTTTGTGTAGTGGAAGTATGACCCGCAAAAACGAAAGGCAACTGTCCTTCACTAAGATGGTTTATCAAACTCAATCCATTCGTTTCAGTCGTTTCCTCTGACATTGACAACACAATCAAATAACCAAAAATGTGGCGGCGCATTTACAAACTTAATCATCAAGGCTAACTACATAGTTAACAGCAATCGGTTCTGGATTTAACTGTCAATGTTTTCTCAAAAAGACAGCAACAGGGTGCCTGCGCTTACAGACAGCCCATAGGGGACTTGCGCTGGACCGCACACAGCTCCATATACACACCCCATAACCAGTTTAAACCGGAAGGAATAAGACCGGGAGGCAATTAGATACGAGCTACGTGTCATCAATGGAACCGGCCCACACTCTTTTAACGTGCACTGCAGCCCGATTTTGTCAGTCTATATAGGGAATCATACGCATCAGACGTTCACAAGGCGGCTGCTTGGTGGTAGTCAAATCCACGCTGGATGGAACTTCTCTTAATTCCTAGCAATACCACGAGGACCATGCACCCCTCACCACCCAGCAGCGACTCATTCTCCTGCAGTCATTAATCGAGGTGGAGGGCGTTAGGTTGATATGCATATTGTCAAAATTCCTTCCAAGCGTAGCCACTTCGCGAATATCAAACAAGCAAAATTAATAGAATTTATAGGAAAGCCAACACTCAAAATTAACACAAAATCTTCAGTAGATTAACATAATTAGACAAATTAATTAACGAGGAAAGAGATTTACCCATATTAACAAGACCTTGCTTATGTGTATGTTAGCTCAGCCTAGCTTAAATGAAGTAGCATCATGAATGCAACATCAAACTCAGTTGAACCTACGCACATTAATACTTTAATACATAAAATTTCAAATATATCTTCTCTGATATTAAAAGCGTGTGGTATTACGCGAACAATGGTTGTCCTCTTAAAATGCTCAAGCCTGTCTTCCGTTGCCAAAAATGAAAAAAATTATATATTTAATTATCACATGACTTGCCGAACAACCTCCTCGTGGTGACGGTGAGGTGCATCCGGCTTGTTCCGTTCCAGAGAAACGTTCGGCGGCAGTGTTCCAAATCATGGTGGATTTCCGCATGGCAAGCGTTCTGCCTGAAAAAGGCAACAAAGTTTTTTAAAGACATTACAACAAAGAGGATGTGACAAGCTACTAAATCAAGTCGCCGCCCATTGGTTGCGTTAGCAAAGCATGGTAATTCCTCAGATATAGTTTGAATCACTGGTTGGACTACGTCTTAGCCCGGCAAGTCGCCGAAAATTGTGTGTATGAACTTGTATTCGGTCACTGTCTCTAAGTGGACGCGATCTCCTGACTTTGCCACGCTGCCTTGCTGGTGGGATTTTAAGCCAAAGACTCGGGGCAAAGTCCACTAATTCAACTCCCTATCATTTTTTAGGCAACCGTGTAGTATTATGCACGCTGAAAAGATAAATATATTTATCTGCGTTACACGCTTCCGCTCCTGCTGCTTTCGTCGTTCGCCATCTTTCATCCCACTCCAACACTACCTTTTCTGTCAACCCTACTTTGATTCTGCTACGATCCCGATTTTGCAGACACACTAAAACATTAATCAACAAACATTTGTTAACCTAGATTGATGGTTCGAGTAGCATGCTTCGACGTACCTACCCTTATGTATTGTGGTCAACAGGCTGGCTCGGAGCATACCCTGGAGCCTGTCACCACAAACGTTTGCTGCGTTGACGAAACCCGGTTCCAAAATCTCAGCAGTATACTCAGGCAGACGTCCCTTTATTATCACGGAAACATAAAACATCTGCATTTATCCACTGACGCAGAAACAGCTGCATGTGATTTGGCCGATGTTGCGGCAGCGCTAAGCATATATTCGAAGCTGCGTTTACAGACTGGTTACCATTTCACAGTCCGTTTTGCGTATTTGTGCTCAAGGGATCAGGTCCTATCAACAGATATCGCAAAGAAACAAGCAACTTGTCTTCGTTTCTGTCTGAGCCCCAACTGGCTACAGTATCGATTCTGTCAAGGACGATATTTACCTCGAACGTCACCACCTTCTTAGTAAAGTGGACAAGTCAAATGTTGTTATACTTGCTGATGAGTTTAGTGCACTGTCGGTCGCTTGCTACCATATGAACGTTGAATTGGAGTTCAGCATGCGCTTTACGTGAGGTACAGATAAAACGGACTGGCTTCTCACACTGTGCGAGGACAACCACCTGTTCCACTCCAGCACCAACTTCAGGCATAACAAGAGACCTTTCGCAACCAGGCGCCCTTCATAGTCAACAGAGTCCTGGTCCCCGATAGACCACATCGCAATCATTTTCCGTTGACTAGGTGGTTTACAAGACTCCAAGTCATTTCGGTGAACCTAACATGAATCATATCACGCGCTATTTTGTGCGAACAACTGCACCGCCAGAATGACACAATAATATTAGTTGATCGCTCTGTCCAACTAAGTAACCTAGCTACATCCCAGGATGTTAGGCAATAGTTGGCTTGTTTGCAAGAAGCGATCATTTCATATGGTCAAGCGCATTGTGGCCTCGCTCAACACTCTTTGAAAAGGTGGATTGCCGCACCCTCGCTAGAACTCTTTAACTACTGTCGAAATGCGCCACTAGATTCAGCTCTTAATTCTTTTTCCCCAAATCTCAGTCGACAACACAAAGAAAGCTTGCGCAAAGGCCACTAGACTTGGTGGTCTCAGCGCGCCTCGGAGATAGAGACCGCTGATTTGTCTAGCATTTCCCGCATGGTATTCCAGTTTATTCGGTTCACCGGCCTCAGAAAGCTTTTCGTCACTGAGACTATCTGTGAAGCGGATGGGTCACGAATCACTAGCCTGTGAAGACGCGTAGAGCGTTGGGCCACACATTGTCACTCCAAATTTCATTCCCATCCATGGTCCGCTAATATGCCAAATACACCTAGCTGGGTGCCATTAACCATGTGGTTAAAGCTAAGTAACGAAGTAGATTTTTAGTTTGAGGTTCGACACCTCAGGAGATTGAAGTTTTCCGACACCAACAAACTTCCTTCAAAAATGTTCCATTTCGGCAACTTAAGACTAGTCAGGTCATTGACAACGCTGTTTTCAAAGATAAGAAATGAAAAGCAGATACCATCCTACAAGAATGAGTAAATAACTGTGCACATAATTAAGAAAGATGCAGGCACATTCTGGGTTAAGCAATGGTGTATCAGTCTCATGCCGGTTGCTTCCAAACTGCCGCCATCCATTCTGCTCCGCAGATTATCCCTAATACGCGAGACGTTTTACCACGAAAGCAAGTTGTCTTTCGCCCCGGTTGGGAATGCATGGACCAGATATAATCGTTTTGTTAATTTTTTGAATACCGCCACCCCTACTACAAACTAACAATAGTCCTTTTCCTGTACATTTGAGCTGCATTTGACTCGGTCGATCTTCCCGCTTTATGGCACGGTTTGCAAAGAAATTGAGTCCCCGGGAAGCAAACTACTACCATTAGGGCGCTTTACTTCTAACTCGCAGGTAGTGTAGGGGTTTATGGCAATTTTTCCTCACCCTTGGCTATATATAATAGTGTGCGAGAAGGGGGGCTCATTTGTCCAAATCTCTTAAACATTTTAATTTAGGACGTCGTGTTGAGATATATGAAAGGCATCCATAATCTTATGGTTGTGCTTCATCCTGGCTTCTTCATCCTGGCTGCTTCATCCTGACTGATTTACATTATGCTGATGACATCGCCCATCTTGGTGAGGATTCCCAGAGTGTTCAGCTCATTTTGAACCATCTGGCGCACGAAGCGTCTAAGTATGGTATACGCTTTTCCTCCTTAAATTTCAAAGTGTTACGCCAGGACTGGAATTCGTCCGTCTCTCACTTACCATTGAAGATGCACAACTAGAGTTTGTGGACAACGTTGTCTACTTTTAAAGCTTTATTTCCGCTGATTGCACTATTGGGAAAGAACCCGATCGGCATGGACAAACCTGAATCATTTGTGGCTTTGTCTGGAAATATCCCTCTTCTTAAAGGGGAGAGTCTACAACGCGTGTGTCTGTGCGTTTTTGCTATACGGAAGTCAGTCCTGGCCGATTCCTAAAGGTGACATGTGTAGGTTATGTCTTCGAAAACATATGTTTGCGGCGGATAGATCTTGTGTGCTGGCAACATGGGTGTCGCAAAGATTAAGTCCGGTATCGCGTCTTGGGAAATATAAGCCCCCGTCCGATCTCCTATTCAAATTATATCAATTGAGTAGGCTTGGTTCTGAGATGTAACAGTGAGTACCGATTAATCTTAATAGATAACAAATACATTTCCCTCCATCTGTTCGTTACTTGAAGAAGAGACATTTAAAAGAGGTTTAGTGAAGCAGTAATAGAACATGACGTTTTTTCACGAGTTATCTTTGATTGTGATTTTTTCAATTTGACACCGCTTTTCTCACAAATCTTTGGCAGCCAAACATCATAAACTGCCCTACTAGAGTAGAGGCGATTTTTGATCTAGTATTTTTAACAACGCTAACACGGTGCAATTAGGTAGCTCTGCTCACTCAACAATCAAATGATGTCCTGTGGTCTACACTAAGACAAAGCAAAAATGAATGCTCTTCGTAATGATATCTAATTCAGGTGGCGGCGGTTTTCCGCAAAGAATATGAACCAGCTGCAACAATAATAACATCTGCCGAATTCAGTTTCTTTTCTAACACGGATTTGTTCACGTTTTGTTTTCTGTTGACAAGTTACTTAAACTTTTGTTTAGGCATTTGCTGTCCATATGCAACTCAGTTAATATGTGCGGAATGGTTCGCTTCTATATCTAAAGTGGCCACGTAGTCAATAATAAAGCTTTTAAAAGAAAAAACAACTCTTATTGAAGTCCATCTCGGCTCTTATAAAGCAGGAGTTGCGCCATCTACAAGAACGTGTAAGTTCAGTCTATATTGGAAAAAGTAGCTGCCCTGAAATCTAGCGGATCTTTAAACAACTAAGCGGGCCTACTAAACGTGTATCCACCTCCGACTTAGATGTGGAGAATATACCCAACACCACTGCAACTGATACAACGAACCGACGTCCAAATCATCAGTTGACCAGCCTAATATATCTGATGATTACTGCTGTGTGTCGACAGCTGCACCGTATAAAAGTGTATACGGCAGCTTCAATCAGGGAAAGCAGGTAGTTCAGAATGTCTGTCTCCATTTGTCCTCAAGGAATATGCTGACCTATTGGCCAAATATCTGCTTAATTTATGTACATTTTTCATCCAACAGCATAAAACTGCCGACTGCTTGAAAGATGTTAATATCTCACTAGTCTCGTAAACGTACAAAAACAAAGATTAACCTATTGCTTGTATTACGGTAGACTCAGAATTTTTGATAAAATATGTTTAGTGAGGATGAATTTGCTAAACTGAATAAAAGAATATTCGATAATTATCAGTTTGAGAACCAGCAAATTCGTGCTGTATCCTATGTTGGACGTTTGGTGCATGTTATTTGAATTCCAGTGGTCTTCATTACTTATACGGCAGGATTTATATGCGTATACTTTGCACACATTTTCCGGTCATGTTAAAGGCAATCAGATATTTGAAATATTCGGATGCAACCATGCGATCCGCACTTATTTCATCATTTAGTTATCAACATTTCCAATGTTTTTGAAATAATATTTTTGTTCCTTAATTAACATAAGCCAGATTTGTATTTTATCCCAGCCGGTCATTATATTTGCTGTTCTGCATTTCATTTTTTCTTTAAACGAGATGAAAAGCCCTTAAAATCACTTACTTCGATTCGCCAGATACTCAAATCTGCATTGCTTTTTAGACATAACCGTTGTTGATCCCCTTATTCCTGTAATATTTCATGGGATAAGACAAATGAGCAGAAATGTAAGAAAAACTAGTTTCCATTGCTTGAGTTTCGTGATAACTGCAATTCCTCTTGACTTGTGTTGGATAAAATTATTCCACTTAAGCCAAGCCTCTTCACGAACACTTAAGAGAAATAATAATTGCTGTTTGCAAACCAGCGTACTTATTCGTCGGAGCAAATAAGTGACAGTCAGGTCATTTCAAACCCACGCTTTTTGTTCTTTTTTTCAACTTATCTAATCATCCTAATAAATCATGGCCGTTTGATAAGGGAAAATGTTAAAAACACAGCAATCAATTAGATCAGAAGTTGAGGCACCACGGTGTTTAACTAATAGCATTTTAAGTACATTTCGAGTAGTAGATTTAAATCCGTGCTTTCTCGCAGAAAATTCGCAGACAGCTTTCATTGTTGTCATCTTCTAGCCGGAAAGCTTTATCCCCATATTTGGCAATAAGGTAAAGTAAACGGAGTTAGAAATAGTACCGAAACTTTACGGATAACAGCAGAAATTTTATAATTAATCCTTTACCAGTAAACAAGTAAAATATAGCCCAAGTCCAGTATTTTCTAGCCATCTTGCTTATCAGAACCTCGAAATAGACCATATGAATGACTATTCGCATAACGGTGTGCAGTATTTTCGGGCAGCGACACCCAGTTTCCATCCTTGCAGCTATGTTCTTCGGGATCGGATGCCCAATGTTCACTTCAATGGGAATCGCTGTCGACACTGTGATTGCCTGTTGCAATCTATCCACACACCGTGTACTTTAAACTGAAACAAAATATAATAAACTTTAATCTGCAGTGCGTGTAATTAAGTACCGGGAGGTAACAGCAACACGCCATATTCATTTTACGGTATCCAATGTATGGATGTCGACTACTTTATCTAGAGCACTGTTTTAATATTGACAAACCGGCAGGTAAACTTACCCTGCCGACATTCCTAACCATAATATATTTTACTCCATTTCAGGCAGTTACATCTGTGTTTGATGTGGTGGACATGATTCTTCAGAAGAACTATTTCAAAAGAAGAATAATTTATTCCAAATAAAAAGCCGTTGCTTGACAATTTCCGTAGGATAGCCGGATAAAACTACAATATCAAAATTATGTGAGTTTTATGTTTAAGCACTTATGAAACAGAAGCGTTGCTGAATAATTATAGTCTAAGTTCGCATTTTTGTAAACGATGACGAAACATTAAGTGAGACATGATTGATTTACTCCATGTCCACTGGACAAATTACTTCGTTTAACAGGCCTAGTTGATATTTACCAAAGTGGCACTGTTTACGTAACGAAGTGTTGGGTTCAATGTCAAGATCTAATCACTCAGTTGCTCATTTGTTCGCCGAGCTGGGAAATTTATTTGCAAACTTGTACCGCCATGCGACTCGGCAGCATCAGCGCGTCGGGACGTGGAGTGTAATCTCGCAGATGGAATGGTAGATCCGTGATAGGCGTGCAGGTGACTTTTCAAAAGTGACGGCTTCGATCTATGTCCCTGATCTCTATCCATTTCCCCGTGGCGGGAGTCGTCGATCACGGGAAACAGATTGAAGCCGTCACTTTCAAAAAGTCACCTGCACGCCAATCACGGATCAACATTTCAATCGGTTAGATTACACTTTACATCTTGACGCACTGATGGCATGGCGGTGGAACGTTTGCAAATAAATTTCCAAACTCGGCGAACAAACGAGTAACTGAATTATCAATCCGAGCTAGCAGTTATCCGAAACATTTTAA
>CALYDF020003353.1:0-34265 GCA_944474145.2 Dicrocoelium dendriticum
TCCATTCGGTTTTGCGACCGGTTATACTACTTCACCAAATTACAATGGAGTCCCCACAATGATTTGTTACGGCTGTTTCATGTTTGCCTGAAGTTTATGCGGCGCTCCTCAATGGTCTGGTACAAAAAGGCAAGATATATATATATATATACCGATGATAATATTTCCCACAGAAGACTCTTGAAAATTTCCATATAATACTCACAATTAGCAGGATTTTAGTTGTAATTATGATAAGGCTTTCGTCACAATTGTTCACAAGCTACATAGCAGAGCCTAGTCCGGAAAAGCGCCAGACGAGTTTCGCCCTAT
Source organism: Dicrocoelium dendriticum (assembly GCA_944474145.2). NCBI lineage: Eukaryota > Metazoa > Platyhelminthes > Trematoda > Plagiorchiida > Dicrocoeliidae > Dicrocoelium > Dicrocoelium dendriticum. The sequence goes on from CALYDF020003353.1 coordinate 313, forward strand.
TGGGGCTCGTCAGTGGCGCGCATTCCCTCGGTCATCTAATGAGGATCGAACCCATGACCGTTAGAGGAAGATGCCAACTAGCTAGCAGCTTAAGCCACTGGGCCATGGTGGACGTTGGCTCAGGTACACAATTTGCAATGTAACTGGGATATAGCACCACCTGTCTACCACTCTCACTGAGAGTGGACAGCCCGCTGGGTGAGGACGTCCTCTCACTAGACGCTAAATCCATAGCATTTGAAACTAGGAGAGGCTATTTTGGAGAGGCTATCAAAATAGCCTCTCCTATCTTATCTTTCTCAAGTGTGGCATGAGCACTTCCGCGATTGCATATTATATAACGCTAGAAGGAACCGGTATATTGTTTTTTGAGCGAAATTTGGCGAGCTAAGCGAGATGTCTTCCTTTTCAAGGGGGTGGGCATATTTCAAGTCCTTCTAAATAATGAGAACAGACATGTCGTCAACAAAGCAAATGCTGTTTTGCGAATAAGGTATCTAACAAGGCTTTACTTACCTAACTAAATTGTGATATCACGTTGAATAGACATGCGATGAAATCGACTGAGATAGAGCCAGAAAAATATCTGGTTATCTAATATAATTTCTGTGTATCAAAACGAAATTTAGTATCAGTGAATTGGTTGCCTATCCTGTTTATGACAGGTTGGTATTCGAATTTTGGCTACATAGGAAAAATCACAACAGCGTAGTCATATTTATTACCGGTCTGTAGAATTCGTACTCATGGTCGTTTACATTTCATGAAGGATGAAATTTTATCCGAATAATTGTTCGCGAGATGTCCGGATGTGTTAACTAGTATTAGGTTGTCGCAAACTCTGTCTTAACGGCTGGATATAGATCGCAGGCGAAGCACAACAAAAAATTTCTTGCAGCTTTGATCCGAATAATTCTGTCATTTAATCGACAGATGGTTACTTAAGCAACTGACTTCATGTCTGCCATCATGATATGAGTCTGGACTATGGTGGTAGTATGTCACATTGAGCAATGTTCACCAGAGCATGACGAAGTGTTTTGCTCTTCTAGACAAGCTGTTTTTCGGGTCTTGGTTTACAGCAGATCTAGGCAAGCGTAAACGAAACGCTTCAGGAAACTTGCTCATGAAAATATGACGGGTAACAATTGGCGTTGCGTGCAGTGAATGACATTCTCCAGTCTCTATCTTTAAAGGAATATATTTCACAAATTCCAAAACATATCGTGCATGTGATTTTGTCACCATACTGCGCCAATAACTATATATACCACTATTTTCCACGAAAAGTAATAATTACATAAGTAAGGCGGCTAAACTGTTAAAAATGCATGGATAGATTTTAGTTTGTTCCCGTAGTACCGATTTCGCTTAAGTGCATGAAGTTGCTTGTACGTTGCCGTCGCCTCGTTACCATTATTACACAAAGCGCACGCTTGGGTTGTCTCTCTTCCGAGAACCTTGCATTAACAAGACAAGTAAATTACTGCCTTTATCTTGTCATTTGGTATCAAATTAAAAACTTATAAACTAGCAACCTATCATTGCTATGTTGGTTATAGATTGCATTTTGGGTCGCAGTATCCATGTAGTTATTCGTTCCAACCCCGTCTGCTATGCGGAATGTCGAAGGGAGAAATATGAGACAGTGCGAGTCATTAAATGCGGCCATCGATTAACCCAGCTTGTCTACGCTACCACCCGATCGTCGCTTGTGGGTGCTCCGTCGGGAGTCACCTGGCTTGAGTTTGACAAATACGCCTTTCGCCAAGTATGCGATGTTCTTAATTCATTTACTTTTGTTTAAATAAATACTAGAAAATGCATGTTAATACGCGAAGCAGCATCATGAGTGTATAGGTTAGCTCTAACGCCCGATAAATTGAACGGTCGATGATTAAACAAAAATGATACAAAAGCGGTAACAGTGCTGCGGATGTAAAATTACCTATTTTCTCCGGGAATCCTACAATCAAGCGGTCTTCCAGGTGTTATCGCCCTGCCGTCAGCAATCGTTCTCATATCACTCAAAGCGGAAGCTTTTGTCAAAGATGTGGCTTCTGTGCAAACAGCCCGCCGGTTGAGGATACAATTCCTCCAGAAGCACTGGCAGCAGCAGTACGACGACTAGGGGAATACATGGCTTAGTATTTCTGGACAGCTGAGACGATAACCAGGTTGCTTTCATGTGGAAGCTTGGAAAAACAAATGATCTTTTCTCCCTATACTCTCTAATGCCACGGAATCAATCATTGTCGATACTCTGGTGTGCTGTCTGCAAAACTGTATCTTTAGTACCCTGAGCAGCACTGCTTCCTTCAACAACGATCGTGTTCAATGAATTTACTTATCACACAGAATAGCTAGACGGAGTATGCCTATGATATAGGTGAAATTTTTATAATATACTTATAGTTTTCTGGGACCTTTTATTGCCTGGATCATCGGATACTCTTTTCCAGGTCACGGATTACGGGATGAATGACCCACTATTTAGCCAGATGGCTAACGTTCTACTATAACTGCTGTAGAGGGCTAGTGTTTGGAGCCACTTATGCGACCTCATAAAACTCGAGTGTGATGTGTTGCAAAACTCAGTTCTAGGTCCATGTTTGTTTTTGGTGTTTTAAGGACCTTGCCCACTCAATCGCTTCAAACTCCCTAATGTTTACCAATTACATCATGATTTGGAGCAGGATGCAGCTGAATGTCGACTATCATGTGCTTCAGGTTAAACTTGATACTGAACCTAGGTGGACAGTCCACAATATAGTGCAGTTCAACATGATTACATCAGGGTGCTCTCCAAATGTTACCAGCTAATCTACACATACATTCTCGGAATGAATGTGAGGCAACGTGCTCCAGCCAAATTAAATGTGTGTGTGCTGGTTCACAATTTATCACAATGTATCAATCCAATAATGATTCCAAAGCTGATAATTTACACGTTCGGCTTTTGCGCCAGGAGTTAAGACAAATATACATAACTAGTAACATATAGATACTTAGTGCGTATGTCTGCCCCAGTTTTAAATTTACAGTTTAAGCGTAGCATCCATGACTGAGACGACCTTAATGTCCTGGAGCAGCCTCAACCTCGGTCATCCAAGTTAATCAACGATATTCGCAATCTCCCATATGAACACGCACTGAAACTCTTGGGGATATTTAGTGGAAGGCACCACCTAATAGGTGGCGCGTGACAATGGCATAGTTAAGTTTATACCATGTAAGCCAGCAATAATATTTAACTGAGGGGTCAATAATTGAAGGCCATCTGGAATGCCAGGGAAAATTCCTATATATTTGTGTGTCACCAGTAGAATGCTAGCAATAAATCGGTCGTTTCAGCATCTAAACTCCTCATTTTGGAAAGACGAATACCTAACACAATCAGGCACTTAAATTTTGCCCCTTTACATTATCTATCCATTCCACTCGTGAGAGGTACCATGTATTTATTAGCTGTCAAATGTTGGTGTTGTGAAACTACGCGATTTGCAGTATAGCCGATAATATTTTGGTTTATTATTTCCCACAATTATTGCGTTTTATGATTATCCTACAAAACCACCCAGATACAAGCAAAGCAGTGCATCTTATCCTATATACTTTCCCTGTATATTGTGCATTGCTTAGATTATGCATCCAGATTTTGCTCTCAATTAGCGATTTGCTTTATGCTGTTGATTAGATTAATTTCGTAAATCTGCGATTGCGTTGTGGGATAGAGCAGTTGCCAACATATTTCTGAAAAAACTACTGTCCATCTCGGTAAATATCAGCATATTTTTACGGTGTGCACAAAAGCCGTTCCCGCTCTAGTGATGCTCTACCTAGGTAAAGCATGACCGGTGAACTTTTCCAAGTAATTGTAGTGGAACAACCTTGATCCATTCACCGAACTACAGTGTATCTAGCTACCACAAATTACACCGCAGAAATAACAGCAAATAACAACTATACGAAAATAAATTCAAGACCAATAATATACAAAATGCGGATTTAATAATGGGAGTAAAATTAATCAGGTTGGGGAAGTAGCATCAAGCTTGAAGTGACCAAGTACAGAGACGCCATTGATTGGCATGTCGTAAGGAAACTCAAACAACGAGTACAGACCATATTTTGCCTCCACTCACAAAGACGGTATACTCCAGCCTGGGCATTTCTCCCAATCAATATATGTCTTTACTCTTCCTCATGGTGTGGCCAATTTGCGGTTTGATCCAACTGGGTGCAGTCATGATGGATAACGCACGCCGTGGAAGTGGGTCGACAGACATGGCTAGGCAAAAGTAAATGGCAGTGCTTAAAAAGTACTCAATAAAGTATCAAAAGGATTAACATTTAAAAACCAACTAATAAAAATGAACAAAACTCGATAACCAGATGGGAAAATACTATAAAATACCGGAGCATAAACACCACAAACCTTCACATGTCTTCATTCTGAACTGTGCAGGTCACTAATCCTTGCAGGAAAACCGGACTTATCGCAGCTCTATGCAATTTAACTTTTACTATCAGCTTGATATTCTTTTTCAAAGGTACTTACCATTTTGGATATCCACAAATGTCCTTGTTGATTCGTCAGGTGACCTCCTTTGTGTTGTGGACAACAGAGATGATATAGTTGTCAACATAAGTGAAAAGATATACCAATTCCATTGTTTGTTCCCTGATAGCGGAAATTAGTAGCGAATTTGTTTACTTCTACAACATAATCAAGAGTAAATCCCATGTCGAAACGTGCAGCGTTACGCATCAGCATATTCAGTAATACATGCATAAACATTGCAACCAACCCACGGAGAGCTACGTCATCCGTAAACTTATGGCTTCGTGGTCTGTTTGCTGACAGAACTACTACTGACCAAATTCCTGTAGGGCGGATAATTTATGATAATTTCTAAATTAACAAATGTCGGCGGCAATGTAAATTATTGTTTTGATATTACCTACTCAAGGTAGTGAGAAATAGTATTATTATTGGATTAGTTATGTATTATCATGCTTTGATGACAATGAGCAAGCAATAAGTGCCAGTAGCAAAAGAAGTCTGCTCATAAAAACAAAATATTTTGTGTGGTTTAGCAGCTTGTAACATGCCAAAGATTTTCGCGTATACACATTGCAAAGTTGATAATGTAACCAATCGTAGTATTGCCTAGGGCACTAAGTTGCCGACACAAATGTTTAGTAGGTAGTGAGAAAATAATGGCTACTTAAGCAACCGGGATATTGCTTGATATACGCAAGACATTATCCGCCAAATGCGTATGTAATTATCTTATTTAACAATTGATGTTCTGGAATTCACAGCAATCAATTATTAAAATTACCGTAATTGTATACTTCGCGTAGATTTTCGTTCACGATGGGAAATTCCCTGTGCGAGAGAGTTGAACGGTTCTCCGAGTTGGACATTTATTTCGCAGACTTATCCTTAATAATTTAAGCAACGACCTCAGTGCGACTATTAAGTACTGATTTGCGAAGTATTGCAAACTACTGCCAGGTCCGAATGACTATTAATCTTCTCCCGCTTCGAATGTCAGTCTTCGAATTGATCACCTGTGTCCCACGAGTGATCACGTCATCTCATTGTTGATTTCGTGTCTATTGCTGTCTTCACCAGCAGAGCTTCATGGGCATTATCAAGCTCCAGATGTATTTGATTGATTTCCGGCCCGAATATCAAGCCTCCACGATCTCACACGCTTTGCTGTTTCTTGCTCTTCCAATACTCGCAACGGTTAGCAGATCAAGCTGATGGTTGACACCACCCATAATTATTTACCTTAGGGATTTGTTATCCTGGCGGCGGATGATCAGACTATGTTCATGAAGTTTTGTGCCAAGTTTTCTTCTGGGCTGGTTTTCACAATTCTTACAAGAAATTTTATAAACAAAATCCGATTTTTAATCCTTACTCAGTTTGTCCTTTTCCTTGAAAACTTTACTTCATATAGTTTCCTTTGCTTTATGTGCGGCATTTGTCCAGTGAGGCATGCAAAGACCCAATGCCTTCTCAGCAATTCCTTGGATGTAACGTTGGATAATTTTTCTTCATTTTCTTACACATGCGACCGCAAGTTTTGGTTGGTTCTTAGATATCAGGCAGCGTAGAATATAGTCCATGGTATGAATTTCGCTGAAACGTTATATGGGTGATCCACCTCGGCCTCCCTGATTTGCAGCTTGCTACAGTGTGTCAGGGCCCGTTTGTAAATCATCCTCAATCGACTGCGCTTGTAAATGGTCGGATGGTTACTGCGATAGTTCATGAGCTGATCGATGTGCATCGCTTTCCAATAAAATATTGTTTCGAGTGACCTAGAATTGTGACTTTCAAGAGCACGTCAAAGAAAGGCAATATGCCATTGTTCTCCTCATCTTTAATGGAATGTATACCATTGCAAATATTATTGAGTAACGTATTTATTTCTCGTATTCTGTGGCGTGTTAGGATGACAATCTATCGTCTACGTAATATACTCAAAGTTTGGACTCCAACTTAGGCAGTGCATTTTGTTCCAACGCTTCACCATTGTCTCAGCTACCAGTCAAGTGATTGACGATCCAAATGGTGTACCCGTTATCTGTTTGTTCGTTTAAACATTGAAAATGATACGTGTGGTGAAACAAGGGTCATTCAACTCCATCATTTTTCTGACAAATTATGCTGCTCTTATTTACCACTATGTGTTGTTCAAGTAAAGTCCCAATTGTTTGCCTAGATAGCGCCTTGTCAGTTGATGTCAACAAAGCTCTAACCACAAGGGAGACCATTACATGGTTTATTTCTATTGGTATTCACCTAAGTTTTTCAAGAAATTGTTCTGCCGACTGGATTGAGTGCTCTGAGCATCCGATTAAGTCTATCAACCGTTGCAGTTTTCTTTAGCGAATTTGTAATTGTTCCCCCGGGGAAAAGACACGATAAGGCTTAGCGGTACCACATTTCTGTGCAATTAATATAGGTCGAATAACACTGATAGCACTGAATCCTCGGGTTTTGCCTTGATGTTTTCTAACTTCGTGAGCTCTCCCATTTTTCAGTCTCTGAAGAATTTTGTTGAGCTTAATATCCAGACGGGTGGTAGTTGGTCACATCTGCGAGCAGGATTTTTGCTTTCTTCATGTAGTAAATGTTGTCCATTATGACAGTAAGACATCCTTTGTCGGCCGGTCATATAACAATAGTTTTGTCTTTTCTAAAGCTTGCCAGTGCCTTTTTGCTTCAACTTAATACGTTGGTTTCTACTTTGTGACTTAGAGCGGGTTGATTATGTTGTGCCTAATTGCAGAGTGAACTTCAGCTGCGATGTTTGAAGTCGTCAGTTTTGATTCGAGGATGGCAAGGAAATCAATGGGATTGGAATATTTTGAATTGTTTTGTTGACATCGCACAATAGCTGCTTTATCTGTAACTGATAGGGTTCGTTTAGGTAGATTCTTAAACCGTATATCTTCTTACTTGGTTGGTTAGTGTTCTGCGATTCTGCGCAAGTTCTTTTAGTTTCCGCTTTGCCTGGATTTTGGTCTTATGAGTACTAATAGTAATCGCTTTCGCAAGCTCTCTGGGTAACAATTTCTAAGGTTGGATAATCACTTGGTACTTTTTGGTCGATTAGTTGTTGTGCATCCTTGACCAGCAGATGTAACATCCGTCCTCCACGTTGTATTGCTATCCACAATGCCAAAAGTTTGTTGATGAGTGGGTGGTACTGCATAATTGTTTGTAATTCTTAGCTTCGCAAATATCCGTGTAGGAAGTAGCGATGCTCGTGTGTGAAGAATTGCCGGCTGGCAAAGACCTCCCATCGGCGAACGGATTTTAGCGCATCGTGCCCGAATTGTTTGGAAATTGTGGACAATACCTCTAGATCTGGGTGTGGAGGAGAGAATTGTTCTATTTTGCAAGCCAGGTATTTCTGTTGCAGACGTTTCACTAACAAGCTAGGCAACATCTTCGGCGGTTTTCGATACTCCGCGAATCAGGACTTAATAAGCGCATGGAGGACGTTGCCTAGCTTGGTAACAAACGCCTGCAACAGAAATGCCCGGCTCGGAAAACAGCATATCCCTCTTATAAACACTTCGAGCTAAAAATATTCTCAATAAGTCCACTGTGTTCTCTAAATCTATCGTCTTCTATCATTCGATTGACGATACGACAAGAGTACTAAACCGATATCCTGGCAAATCTCATCACTGATTTTACTTATTAGGTCTACTCCAACCTAATGTATAGTCCACTATCTATCATGATATCTGTTTGCGATTTGATCGGTTTTGGTGCATATCCGTTGTCAACACCGTGCAAGCAATGCCGCAAAAAAATCCATGAGACGTACTAAGAAAGTGTAGCTAAATCAATGAAATTAAATAAATTATATCTACAATTTAGAAACAAACATGACACACGGATGCAATCCGTGTGGGTGTGCGACTTTTACCCCGCCTTGTGAATGAGCATTTAAGTTGTTTTGGAGCTGATGGAAATTTGCCGAATTGGTGCCACGAGGTGTGGAACTTATAGAAAGTGTTAACCCGTCCCTCTATATAATTCTACCAAAAAACTCGAATATTCTAAACACTGCATTACCTTTTTGGGCGAATATAGAAGGAGGTGGTGTGATTAAGCTTCAGTTGTCACGCAATTAGAAATGATCTCTAAAACATTATTTATTCTGATCCCGTCCCTGACAGACTATAATTGTCCAATATAAACCGGTCTATGCAAAACATGTGTATAGAAATATTGACAATGTTGCCATTATCTATCGCATAGAGAAACACAATTAGAAATGTACAAGCTCAATCCTTTAGAAAACAGGCTTATTAAGAATTACTCACAGTACAAGATGATATTAGCGTTTATTCAGGCCTTAGTTTGGCGCACCCATTATATTTTTAATGACATTGAACTGGTTTAGGTCAAACTGTACAACTGATGATACTGTATTTGTGGTCATGCTTGTCTAGATTTCATTAAACCCGTTGTCTAATTCTCACCGATTTCATTCGCTTCTTTTAACTTGTGTTTCAATAAATATCATGCAAACCTAGCTGAAATACCCACTTGCTTTGGCATCATTTAAGATGCATCCGATATTGAGCAGACTGCCAAACAGTTTTGTCTTTATACTTGACGCACAATCACACCAACCCAACAAGACTGCGTTTGAATCGGTTGCGTCACTACATGCGTTCAATTGCCGACCACATATCAGTAAGATTGCCAAAGTCCTCCAATCTCACGAACATTCATTGGTAACGTTCCTGGCTTGTGAGAAAGCATTCGATCATAAAGTACTGCTGAGGGAAAGCCTTATAAGACGTCTATGCTTGTTTCGTTAGGTGTATGCCATTCGGAGATCCTATAAATTTTTATTGATAAATAAGATCATATTTTGGCGGATTTGCTCTTCCAACGTATATATCTATAGCTATATATCTAGATATATATATATATGACACAATTAACTTTAAATGCTTCCACTAAGGTTTTGTCAGGGTTGTACTAAGTAGATAACGAGAAACCATGCCTGTGTAAACGCTTGACATTTTGGAAAAAGATCATGTCACTTATTTTCGTTCTACGCGGGTGTCCCACATACACCTGTTCGAGCATACAAAGAAACTGGCCTTTGGGATAGGAAAAATGTTACAAAATAGCTCAATAATTGGGCAAAAGATTCACCCAATGTTTATGTGATGAATTCTTTGTTCATTAACCCATACAATCGTACCAAGTGTGTTCGCGTCCGTTTTAGTCTGGTGCTAGATTTTAAATTTTTCTCTTAGTGGTTGTTTTGCGAATATTTCATAGGAAGATTAAGGGTTACTTGTTTGAGCAAACTAAGCAAATATATGTGCATACCTATGAGGTGATAAAACTGTCAGTTTGCATAAATGACCGTTTAGTATAACCAAAAATATTCTACCGGTCAGAAAAATCCGTGTGTGTTACACAAGGTACCAATCCGGAGCTGTAGTTGAGGGATCAGTCTTGCCCGCTAAAGCGGCACATGCCCATATCCTCGCTATTCGGAAATGCAAAATACATTGTATTAAAATGATAAGATATTGCACAAAAACATACGTTAGTCAAGTAATCATCTTATGCTTATAAAATTTAAAAGTTTTCAAGAAAAATTTTCGATTGACTGAGTAAACAGCTCCCAAACAATGCCTCACCGATTTCCACATAAAAAATTTCGAACCGTTCCACTCCCGCAACAGCATTTGCGCGAAAGCTAAACCAACAGTCAACATGTATTTAACTGCAAATCTAAGAATTGATGGTCTATCTTATTGTTGTTTTATTTCCGCTTTGAATGTTGGCACGAAGACAAACAAACCTGTTAGTCGGAGTACTAATTCCCCACATAGTTAGAACCTCGTGGTAAATATTTTATGTTTTTCATGCAAGCGTTGCATCTTTTTATTTCCTATGGTCAACATTTCATGTCTGCTTCTTGCTGACAACAGTTCTTCGATGATATATCGGAATCCGCAGCGCTGTTTCCATGAATACAGATGAGCTGCATGCCTTGTTGATCGACACCTTTATTGAAAATGCTCAAGACAAAATGTATAAGGAACGTAAAATATTTAGGTTTGGGAGGCGCTTGTAGTCTGTCATGCCACCGACTGCAAAATCTACTAGCAATAAGATAAAAATCTATATGAAGATACATTGAAGGAAATTAATCACGTCCCCCAGATAGATTAGACACTTGCGACTAAGTTGCCACGAAGTACGTGAAACTGCGTAGTGTCAAACTGTAAAAATATCCAATGAACAATGAACAATGAATTTCTAAGGGTTAAGAAGCGTTGCTTTACAAATACCGTTGGATAATTGTTAAGGATATCAACATAACAATAAGGAGAATAAGGATATTAAAATAGTTAATAATTTAAATATGAAAATGAGGACTTATCGTTTGCTTCGCTGTTGTCCTGCGATCCTCTTAGATTCACAGCACCCACAGTTAACGACAAATAATTCCATGGTGAACTCCAAGTGTCGGATAGAGACGAAGTGCTAAGTAAAAAATTGTAAGTGGATGAGTGCTTCGTCCAATATCTGTATCGAGCTGCATGCAATTAATCGGCTGCTCTTAAAATGTTGTAGCTTTTTACGTCAGCATGATGTATTAACTAATTAGTGAAAACCGTGCTCAAACCATTCCAACAGTTATCTGTCTCTGACTGGACCACGGCAGGTAATTGTGCGGCAAAAATCACGAAACCTCGGAATCAATTTGCGTATCTTAACTTCGTAATATATGTCAAGGACGAGGCGAACTGCCGGTGGAGTATGCGATTAACGCCCAGTGCTTTTCTGGTCTTGGGTCAACTACCCAAGATGGCCTACTTTCTAAAAGATATTAAGGGCAATCCCACGGCTAAAAAGGACATATTTTAAAAATAGTCGAAATGAGAATTTGATAAGCTGAGAACTCATGGTGCTTAACTAGTTAAGGCTGGGCATCCCTAATCTACAGCTCATTACCGTGTGTTAAATGATTGTATTAAGGTTCAAAGAGTAGTTATTTCAGACAATACATAATTTCAGATCTGTTCAGCCTACTAATTTAATAGTTTAGCGCCGGCGGACGATTATGTTTGGTAGGATAAAATCGTATTGTGATTTGTTCGTGACCGGCCGAATAATTCGTTTCTGTGAAACTCATTCTGCTTACCCCGAGTGATTCGTAGTCTTAATAAAATGCCGCTTTTAAAAAGCAGACTTTTATTCTACATGCACGAGCAGTACACAACTGTCATGTAAATAAACTTGTGCCTTGAAATGACTAATGCCGTGGCCTCTGATTTCTTGAACGTTTCTCTACCTTCATAAGCATAAAAGAATAAAATTATTTTTCAGCATTGCATGAGTGAGTTGGTGTTCAGTGCTGACGCTGGATTGCATTACGTGTTCTAGCTTTTTTGGAGTAAGGTATACATTTCAGCGACAGGGTTTTATACCCAAGAACCACAATTCGCCAACAGACACTTTTCCCATAAAGAACAATTTACTAAGCAGTGTGCATTTTCAAACAGAATATTTTAGTCCCACAGACAGTCTACCATGAATTGCTTTCTACGTAGATGCTGTGCTATTTGCTCTGGACGAAAATTGGTGGCTTATTATTCAGAGTACTAGGCCGTGTCCAATATGACTGAAACGATTAACATCATCTAGTAAAACTACCTTCCAACAACACAATTGCGCGCATAGAAGAAAATCCAGCATATATAAACTTAACTAGGGAAACATTCGGCATGCCACCTATAAGTATGACAAAATCCATGGCTTCGCATATGATTCTTTAATCCCCAAAATCTTGCTAAGGCATAGTAGCAATGTTGTGCAGCCGAAATTGCCGATTAGATATCCGCACATACGTTAAAGATGCTGGTGTTGCCGATATACACGCAAGTGCAACGTTGCTGGGTACTATTCTTTGCCGAATTGCAAAGGACGGATTCGATTGTATCAAGCACGAAATGGTGATAAAACGTCGAACTTTCATAACCGGATATTCACTATTGCCCAACCTTTATACATAGCTCAAGCATCTAGCAAGCGAATTTTATTGGAAAACAACGAAGGAGCTTCATATTACATACTGGAGCGCCAAGTGACAGCTTGACACTTTTAAGCGAATGATTTTGATCTTTTCTTTGCATAGTTGGGTATCTATGCGCCTTTCTATTGATTGCATCCGTAGAACATTGGAATTACTCCCTGAGGATCTATTATTGCATCTTTGTGACAAGTAATCCTAGTCCTTTACGCAGCTGGGCATTGCTGCAAAACCATCTCAACGTCCCCTGGAAAATTGCCGGAAAAGAATGCCTGGTTAATATTAGCTGCTCAGATGTAGGTTAACTTAGGAGGTGGCGTTAGCAAATTGCTTTTTCTCTTACACTTTCTGGTTGAAAAAACAATAATGTACAGGATAGAGCGTATCGTGTTTCGTGTCGACTTTGAATTCCGTGCGGGGTTACGGAAATGAAGTTTCTTTACGATATATTAAATAACTCCAGAGATTATTTGGATTATTCGTAAGCACCGATGTTTGCACTCAAAAGGGGCAGCATTCTGCATTTACTTCGCCTATGATTACTTTTGGCTGTAGGTTGGATTTTGTTTCTAGTTTCGAATATTTTGATCAGACTGCTGCTAGCCACTATTTGTTGTCGTGGGCTGCTTATGGTCTTCTTAGGAAGCGTTTAGCTTGTGGGATCACTGATCATGAAATCAGTGGTAACTGTTAGATTCATTAGCTTTCCTTTTAGCTTGTTTACGGTTCTGGTATTAAGAGCGCTTTATGATGGTTCCACAATCATCGCGAAGTCGAGCTCAAGTCAACGCTGTTTATGTCTACATCTACCCATGTTGCCGTACATGGTTTTCACTCCCATGCTAGCATTGTTTTTGGCTTTCACGTTGTAGTCGCGGGTTTAAACTTTGCGTCCTTAAGCTGAGTTTGTTCAGTGCTTGGCTCGCTGACAATATATGGATCTCTCGGCTGGTTTTTCCGTTTGAGTTAGGAACATATTAGAAGAACACTGCGTTAGTGTTTTTATTTAATGAGCAAATACGTTCATTCAACCTCTAGCACACTGCAGGTACTAAATAATTACCGTGTCACTTTAACCTAATTATCGTGATCAGGGATTTTGTATAAGGTAAATATTTTAATCTTTGGTTCCTTTAGGGCAATTCAGATATAACGGGTGCAATAAGCTGTCCCTAGCTTTCATTTGGTTCGCTAAGGAAATAAGATGATTACTTAGAGTGATGATGCGGGACATGTTTGTTTCAGTTAAGATAGTTGCAGTTCAAAGGAGATAACTTTATCAGTTATTCGGGGAATAGGAATGCTAACTTAAAGAGCCTGGTCTTTCCATGCTTTGTGTTTTGTATTTAATGACGCGGTTTCTGGAGCAAATGAATATATTTCACCGGCCTGGTTTGACCAAGCTTACTCAGAATTATTATAAATTAATATATTTAGTGTTGACATTTAAATAGTGACCCTGCTTATTTGCACATAAAATGACGTGATTATCACCATCGTAAGAAATAGGGTTTAAACGTATATACCGGCAAATTGATGCCGTACTTTGGACAAAATATCTCAGAACAAACTAGGAAGATAACGATTATGCAGAATACCAGAGTAGAAACTGCTCATTTTATATTCAAAATAGTAACTATTCGCGCTGTTTAGATAATGTTCTCGAGTTTTGGTTGGCTGTCCAACTTTGCTCTCTACACTCCTAACTCAGGCGTGAGGTTGTTTGTGTAAAATGTTTGGTGACGAATGCTAGTCGATCTGATGCGCGATTGTAAGCGCAGGCTTTTGGGCGCACGGGGTCCATCTTTTAGCTCTAGCGAATGTAAAATGCAGCTTGACTGAATACATGCGAATAAAATAAAAGCTAATTGACTGGCAGCTATTGCATGTAATGTCATATTATAGTCGGATAAAATGATTGAAACTCCCGATAAGTGTACTAAAATCAGGTTACAACGTTTTCTAACTACATATATCGTTGGCATTTCTGTGCGTGAAATCCGATAGCGCCGTTGCCAGAAATTCAATAGCAGAGGTAAAAGTTAGGTAAAGAAGATAAACCTTTGCTTCTGAAACCGTTGAATAGACGTCGTGAACCCTTTCAAATGAGTGCAAACATATTAGTTTGTGCCAATGTATTGATAAGAGAACACGTGATATGTCAGCGCTTCAAAATCACGGGACCGCGTGCAACGATGCTTAAGTAATGCTAAAGCCATGTATATCCACCATCTCTTAAATTGAACCGTATGCGGCTTAGCGTAATACTGACTAATTGTAGTTAGTATAAGTGTCACGCTGTTGTCTGAAATCGCTGAAACTGGTGAAAACAAGTTCGCGGTAAAAGCACTAAGCTAACTGTAACTTGCATTACTAGGAAAATTTAGTAAGCTGTTACGTAGATATTATAAAGCTGCATTATTGCAATTTATCAACCATGGTGAACACTGTGAAACATTCAACGACCCGATCAGCCTCTGAAAGTATATTAGTTGTGGAAACTTGTTGATCGCTATCTCGGTGTCTATTAATGTACTTGTTCGATAATGTAATTTCATTTGCTTTAGTTCTGCCATGCATGCTTATATTAGTAAATCAGTCATAGCACTGAAAGCAGCAGGCTGTATTGCATTTCGTAATATTGTGCATTTTTTACTTTACTGCAGAAATATCACGATTGTGATAAGAGCATCAAAAGACACTTTTCTAAGCTATTTTGCCGATGATTTCTGGGACAAGATGGAAGTCGAATGTAAATGTTATAATGTAAATTGATACCAACTTTGCGTCACAAATTAACCCATACTGTACGTCTTCTAATTTGCTTTCATTTTTCTTCAGCATAACAATTATACGTAAACGGGAAGTTAACAGAGATAGAGACTGTAAGAACTCATTCGACTTTACGGTTCATGCAAATAAACCATAGATTTATGCACCTGGTTTCCTCGCTTTCATTAACTTATGTTATATAACTTCTTTAAACTGTATAGATAAATTAGTAGACATTTTCCCTACCTTTCTTTAGTAAAATGCAACCTGGGTTAAATGGTGAACACTAGAAACTTCTGTGAGTAGGTGCTATATGTGTGTCATGCTGAGAAGTCATTAAAGTAAAAAGCACCGTTTCAAAAACAGGGATTTTAAAAATTCCGAAAAGTTGCATTTGACACAATACACCGTAAAATGTTATTGAAATATGTTAATAAATAGCTATTTAATTTGTATTTTTTGGCAAAATAAATGCGTAACTGAAAGATGCAAACGACTTTAAACTAATGCTTAATTATATTTACAATAATTCACAGATGTCCTTTTCTCCCAACGTTGACACACATTAGATGTTTCGTTCTGTTTTGGATTTGAGGTGTTACGGTTAATGACTGATGCCTTGATCACCAGGTCGTTGAGATCCGTGAGAAAAGTTTGGCTTAGCGGTAAGGAATTCAAACTTGGATTGAATTGTGACAAGCACACTCTATCTAGACCTTCGTTTACTTGGTTACTAAGGAAAACCATTCCGTATAAACTATAGATGGGTTTCCATGTCATTCTAACTTTTCACATTTTACCGAATTGTTAAACGTGTTTGAGGAGTCACAGTTCAACCGAACGGCACTCACTCCAAACAATACTTTACTAGTTAGTTTTGATCCACAATGGTAGGCATTCTCACGAAATATATACAGAACTAATAGCTACGTAGTTTATGAGCAATATCAGGCTGAATAACTAGTGGCTCCTTAGTGAGGCTTCGATACCACTTGTACAAACCTCATTAAACCTCATTAAGCAGCTCATACAATGGAGTCAATCAAGTTTTTCAACATTCTGAGATTTGTATCCCTTATATTTACATGGGGAACTTTTAAGCAATGATGCAACCGGTTGACTAAGAGACTTTATCAGCATATTGCAATTGATAGCGTCCGCCTTTTCATTATATAAAGATGGCAAAATCGCTTTACTTAATCAGTTATATTTTAAATACTATATTAAACACACGGATTCAAAATATGGTCTTATCGTGCTGTGAAACATATTGTCTATGCACATATTGTGAAAGCAATTTGTTCATCACATATTTGCATTTCTCCAGTCGTGTAGTTTTTGACCACACGGAGACTGTAGCGTCTGACAAATGTACATTTTACCCCACTTGTGTCTTTTTGTAGGTTATACATATTGAATCGATCAACTGGGTTGGACCATCTGTTCCCCTGTTGCAGCGGTACAAACATGTCGGTCAATAAATATGTCAAAACATTTCCCAGCTTTAGTTGATCTGTAATAAAAGATTACTGTCTCTGTGACTCTATTTATCCGTTACAATGAACTCGGTCCAAACAACCTTCCATCCACTGCATATATATGCGCTTGCATTTTACACAAGCAAGCCGGAATATGAGAAACAGTGGCGTTCAACTTGCAAACTTGTACAAATTTGTACATACATTTTATTCAAATTCACTCTATTGATGTGCGCAAGGGATCATGTTATGAGATAATTGCAAGGCAAGCTGAATTTTGAGCACAAACTAATTTGTGGTATCGTTCCGACTCAATGACTTAATATCCCTGTTGTAATGAAGCTTCAGTTCGCCGCTTGATTCATATCAGTAGGAACGTATTTCGTAAAGTCCGTTGTTGTCGACACGTTTTCCACCAGAAACCTTATGTTCGCTAGTGAGGAAAACACAACATGATAAAGTAATCATCTGCCAGGATATGCAAGTGAATTAAATGTTTGATATTGACGTATTCATATGCATGTCTTTTGTTGCCAGAAAATGTGTAAGTTGTTCCCTTTAAAATATGTTAGGGCTGATTATCACGTCAATTGTGGTACTAGTTGTGTGACGGGATTGCGAAGCTCAAATTTAATGTGGGGCTTCATTCACGTGTAACCAAAGCTTGACCAATTTTATCACAGGACCGTAGCTAAAGCTTATGGAAATGTGTTTCCACACGAAAACTGTAATTTGTTTTCAGATCCCGCCGTTGGCCGGTTCGACCGTATAATTTTGACACAATAAATTTAAAGTAGTTAGTTCCCTTCAACAATTTGAAAAGCACGTAATGATGACGAAAGCTGGTGGATGCATGCATTTCTTACTGTCTCATCAGCACCTTTAACGATAACCGATATGCATAGATATAGCTAACAGTGGGTGCAACCAGACAAGCTTAAAGTGCAGAACGAATGACGGAAGCTCATAGACACATCCAAGGCAGATTTAGGCTGAAAAATAATTGTTTCCGAACACAAAGCTGAGCTTATCCGGCTTATAGCGACAACCTCAGGAAACCGAAGAAAGGGGGATTAGTTTGCCCTAACAAAACTTTAAACGCTGAGCCTAGCCCTATCCGGTGACCCGAGTCTAATAGGTGTTTGGCTATTGAGGAAGCCGGCGGTCTGCGCGAACATATATATCTGACGAGGGTAGGCAATCTGAGCAAATTCACGTTGAACCTATCTTGGTAGATTTTCCTTTATTCAGGATGTCCACGTTCTATTAGTTCTGCCTATGCAACTTTTTTCGCATTCACATACAAATTGTTATACACAGTGTGAGTTGGCCCCAATAGGCTGAGCTTTCTTCGTTGGAGGTGTGGGCAAATTTCGGGTTCGGTTGATGACGACAACTTGTGCAGCATAATAACTTCCTTGTGTAGCCGAAATTATACGCTTACTTGTCTTCAGGGTGGCTAAGTCACCTTGGAAATCTTAAACGATATACACTTCCTTCTTGGCTGCCGTATGTACCAAGTCAATTGCCACTTGTGGTTGGCTGTGCTTCTCGATAAATTTTCGAGGGTAGTCGTTCGTCATCAGTGTTGTAATTAACACTAGCTCATCGTTCAGACAGTCGGCAGAACAAATTCGTCTGACAAGAGTCTTCACAAGTGGCTGTTTGTACCGCACTGGTGTAAAGCTGGTGAAATGCAAGTACTGACCGGACCAAGTTGATTTTCGGTAAATGGACCTTTTAATCAATCCATCATCCCTGCTACTTATGAGCATATCCAGATATGGCAGAAAATTGTTCTGTTCTATTTCGCATGTAACCAGTAAGTTAGCATGAGCACCATTGAGCCGTTCTACCAAATGTGTGAGCTGCTGCTCTGACGAACAGAAAGCCAAAATATCATCAACATATCTTTTGTAGTATGGCACCTGGGCTATTTCTGTAGAAATGCTTCTTTCTACCATCAGCATGAATATTTCAGCGAGCACAGGACCTAATGGGCTACCCATTGCTACGCCGTCAATTGAACGATATAGTGTATTCCGGAAGAGAAATCCACATTCTCCGTGCAAAATAGTAGATACTATCCATGCAATCGGAATTTGAAGTGTACAGCCACCGTTTTCAGCTACTTCGCACACGTAATAAACCGTCTGATGAAGCGGCACGTTGGTAAATATGGATTCTACATCCATGTAACCTGTGACTTCGTCTGACAAGTTGAGTTCATCCAGCTCATCGATGAGTTGAAACAAGACATTAAGATTGCACGGATTGAACTGTTGTTTCAGCGGATATAGCAAATTCACTAACCAACTAGCAAGTTTATGCCCGGCGCCTTCATCATTGAAAGGAGTGGTCTGAGTGGCACATCACCATTATGTGTCTCTGGAAACCCATACAACTGTGGAATAATGCTACCACTCGGCTTCACACTATTAAATGTATCAAGGTCTATCACGCGGTGAAGGAGAAGCAATTTCAGATGACGAACTATGCGCGTTTCGACATTGGTTATGTCCCCCACTTTCGTGATTCGTTCGAAATTACTCGCAACTTTGAGTATGGCGCACATCTTCTCATTGCATTCGGTTTTGTTCATGATTACCACTCCTAAACGTTTATTTGGTTACATTACCACTACGTCCTTAGCTCCTAGTTCACGTAAGGCCTTAAAGTGTCGAGCTGTGCTGGAACATTTTTCATTAATTGGCATGATTTTCACCTAATGGGCAATATCGCTTAACTTGTTTCTGGACCAAACCTGCTTATCAGGGCTGATTAGTTGGAATTCCTTTAACTGGTCAAAAAATTTCTCGTATTGGGCTTATATTAGCCCACTTTTAGTAAAATCTATGCATATAAGTTATTGGAAATTGTACTGAGGCGACAATACGAAATGCATACATCTACCAGCCTTCGTCTTCTTTCCGTGCTATTCACAAAATATTTGGTTGAACTTTCACCTTTTGAAAGCAATATAATTGCTTTGCATGCAATCATCAAAGAATGAAGTAATTAAACCGAATTTCGCCTTACATGCCAGAGCAAAAAATACCTTCTACACTCACCTTCAAACTCATTGATAATTTTAGTTGTCCATGGATAAAATATCCCGAGTCCTTGGAACAGCATATAACTGACCGGTCCTAAGGCTGTAGTTGATTGGTGTTCGCCTTGTGAAAAGTGGTGAATGCTGTAGGCACACACTAAAAATCATACTTGTAAGTATTCTTTAAGCCAACTAATATGGTTGTGGAAATTAGTAATTCAGTTCGCTCATTCAGTTTCATTCCGTTTGCTCATTAACAAAAAGGTTGAAAGTTTTGGTGTCTGAAGATTCATGCCGCGCGACAACTGTATTAGACGCGCGCTGAGGGTGAAATAATATTCTGAACATTTCTCAAAAGTTAAACGCACCAGACTTCAAGTTAAATAGAGCAAACACAATTTGAAAGATTACCGTACGACGATTTATTCTTTTGTGTAATCATTAATTGTTCGCATCCCACAACTACATCATGAATGGAAGCTGTGACAATTATCAACTTGCGCCATTAGCTTACGCATTATGTCCCTATGTTTCCAGAGTCCGCAGCAAACCGTGCTACTTACAAGGTAACTGCGGAATTACTTGTTGAAGGAAAGTTAACAAATTTGAAGATAACAAAGCTCGACTAATGTGACGAACGCATGGCGCAAATAACTCACAATCACAAACATAGGAGCAATCATTATATTCGCGTTAACAAATTTCAGCCAATGTGGAATGCATAGCTGATGTCAGTGCTGCACACTTATACAGCCCTGCCGTTTAATCATTTTGTAACCTTCAGAGAAGGGGAGGTTAGTGGCGCTGTATCGCGGTTAAATTGCGCGCCATACGGTCCGCTCTCATCTTCTGTGGCATAGTGGCATGAGCTGCTGGCTATGGATGCAACCCGTTAGTGGAAATAAATTGGATCCCTAAACTGAAGCCGCGTACCCTTGGGATTCCGTCAGGCACGAGGTGATCATTCCATATACTGCCTGAGTATGTTTAGCTTTTTTGTTATAACATTATGTCGCACGTCGCTAAATGTCAGCTATTCGTTTCGGTTTGTCGGGCTTAATCGACTGATAGCTTTTTAGATGGAGTGATTCCCGCGGAAACCGTTTCTACCAGATATACAATGTTAAGCAATTGTGAAGGTTTGCGGATTTTTAATCATACACCCAGGATTTTGGCCTCATACGATAGAGGATACTCCCAGCGTTTGAGTATTTTTCACTCGACTACTTCTATAATTGTGCGCTGCAGATATAGAGCGCAATATGTTATATTTGTGAAAATCTGTCCGTCAAAGCTCGCCGCTCCAGGTTTCAGAAGCTGCGACCAATCAATCGCTCTGGTACATTAATGGTTACACCAGACTCTCTACCCTCGTTCGTATGACGCACAAACCCAACCCACAAGCACCTTGAGCCAGTCATTGGCGCTAGACCCGTCAATCGGTTATTGTGCGCAATTCAGCGGCGAAGTGAAGATTACACAAATCAGGCGACGGCCATCATGGCCACTGCACTGGTAACCAGAAAAGTAAAACCTTTGTTCCCCTTCATCCCGTCAAACATGTACTAATTAATAAAACTGGGGTTTGCATGTACGCATTGCAATAGCCACTAAGGCCCGAAGTATTTCAGTATACCAGTATATCACCAGTGGTGAAGCCACCTGCTCCAAGTAGCAGTTCAAAGACCCGTGAGTTTAATACATCCCGTCTTGGCGATTCATGTTCTCGAGTTTTGGTTGGCTGTCCAACTTTGCTCTGTACACTCCTAACTCAGGCGTGAGGTTGTTTGTGTAAAATGTTTGGTGAAGAATGCTCGTTCATCTGACGCGTGATTGTAACCGCAGGCTTTTGGGAGCACGGGATCCATCGTTTAGCTCTGGCGGATGTAATAAGTAGCTTAACTAAATACATGCGAATAAAATAAAAGCCAAATGATTGGCAGCTATTGCACACAATGTTATATTATAGTCGGATAAAATGGTTGAAACGTCCGATAAGCGTACTTAAATCAGGTTACAACGTTTTCTAACTACGTAGATCGTTGGCATATCTGCGCGTGAATTCTGATAGAGTCGTGGCCAGAAATTCATTAGCACGGGCATAGGTTAGGAAAATAAGATAAACCTGTGCTTCTGAAACCGTTGAATAGACTTCGTGAACCATTTCAAATGAGTGCAAACGCATTAGTTTTTGCCAGTGTGTTGATAAGAGAATACGTGGTATGTCAGCGCTTCAAAATCACCGGATCGCGTGCAACGTTGCTTAAGTAATGTTAAAGTCATGTATATCCACCATCTCTTAAATTGAACCGTATGCGGCTTAGCATAATACCGACTAATTCTGGTTAGCAAAAGTGTCACGCTGTTGTCTGAAATCGCTGAAACTGGTGAAATCACGTTCGCGGTAAAAGCATTAAGCTAGCCGTAAGTTTGATTAAAAGGACAATTTAGTAAGCTGTTACGTTGATATTATAGAGCTGCATTTCTGCAATTTATCTAACATCGTCAACACCGTAAAACATTCAACTACCCGATCAGCATCTGAAATTGTCTTAGTTGCGGCAAACCTGTTGATCTCTATCTCGGTGTCTATTATTGTACTTGTTCGATAATGTAATTTCATTTGCTCTAGTTCTGCCATGCAGGCTTATATTATTAAATCAGTCGCAGCAATGAAAGTAGCAGGCTGTAATGCATTTCGTATTGTTGTGCATTTTTACTTTGCTGCAGGAATATCACGATTGTGACAAGAGCATCAAAAGGCACTTTCCTAAGATATTTTGCAGATAATTTCTGGGACAACATGGAAGTCGAATGCAAATGTTATAATGTAGATTGATACCAAATTTGCGTCACAAATTAACCCATACTGTACGTTTTCTAATTCGCTTTCATTTTTCTTCAGCATAACAATTATATGTGAACGGGAAGTTAACACGTATAGAAACTTTAAGAACTCATTCGATTTTACGGTTCATGCAAATAAACCATAGAAATATGCACTTGGTTTCCTCGCTTTCATTAACTAATGTTATATATCTTCTTTAAACGGTATAGATAAATTAGTAGACATTCTCCTTACGCTGCTTTAGCCAAATGCAAACTGGCTTAAATGATGAACATTAGAAACTTCTATGATTAGGTGCTGTATGTGTGCAATGCTGCGAAGTCACTAAAGTAAAAAGCACCGTTTCAAAAACGGGGATTTCAAAACTCCGAACAGCTGCATTTGACACAATAACCATAAAATGGTTTTGAAATGTGGTTACTAAATAGCTACTTAAATTATGTTCTTTGCAAAAATAAATGCGTAACTGAAAGACACAAACGACTTCAAAAAATGCTTTATTTTGTTTACAATAATTCACATTCACATTCATATTCGCATTCCTGGTACGTAGCTAGTTGGATCTTATCGGTGTTCTTTTCTCCCAACCTTGACACCCATTAGATGTTTCGTTCTCTTTTGGATATGAGGTGTTACGGTTACTGACTGATGCCTTGATAACCAGGTCATTGAGATCTGTGAGAAATGTTTGGCTTAGCGGTAAGCAATTCACACTTGGATTGAATTGTGACAAGCACACCCTATCTAGACCTTCCTTTACTTGGTTACTAAGGAAAACCATTCCGTATCAACTATAGATGGGTTTCGATGTTATTCTAAATTGTTACATTTTACCGAATTGTTGAACGTGATTGAGGTGTCGCAGTTCAACCGAACGGTACTCACTCCAAACACTTCCTTGACTTTACTAGTTAGTTTTGATCCACAATGGTAGGCATTATCGCGAATTATATACAGAACTACTAGCGAGTTATTCCATGAGCAATATCAGGCTGAATAAATAGTGTCTTCAGTACCACTTGTACAAACCTTATTAAACATCATTAAGCAGCTCATTCAATGGATTCAATCAAATTGTTCAACATACTGGGATTTGTAACCTTAATCTTTTCAGGGTGAACATTTAAGCAATGATGAAGCCGGTTAAGTAAGAGAATTTATCAGCATATTGCAACTGAAAGCGTTCTACATTTCATTATATAAAGATGCCACAATAGCTTTAATTAATCAGTTATATTTAACTACTATATTAAACACACGGATTCAAAAATTGGTCTTATCGTGCTGTGAAACATATTTTCTATGCACATATTGTGAAAGCATTTTGTTCATCACAAATTCGCATTTCTCTAGTCGTGTCGTTTTTGACCACACAGAGAGTGTAGAGTTTGACAAATGTACATTTTACCCCACTTGTGTCTTTTTGTAGGTTATACCTATTGAATCGATCGACTTGGTTGGAGCATCTGTTCCTCTGTTGCAACGGTACAAACATGTCGGTCAATAAATATGCCAGCAAAGTTCCCAGCTTCAGTTGATCTATAATAAAATATTACTGTCTCGGTGACTCCATTTATTCATTACAATGAACTCGGTACAAACAACATTCCATCGAATGAATATATTTGGGCTTGCATTTTACACACGCAAGCCGGAATATGTGAAACAGTGGAGTTCAACTTGCAAGTTTGCACAAATTTGTACATACATTTTATTTAAATTCGCTGTACTGATACACGCAAAGCGATTATTTTTTGAAATAATTTGCAAGTCAAGCTGAATTTCTGGCACAAACTAGTTTGTGGTATCCATCTGAATCAATGACCTAATATCCCTGTTGGAATGAAGCATCAGCTCGCCGATTGATTCACATCAGTAGAAACGTATTTGGTACAGTCCGTTGTTGTCGACACATAATCCACCAAAATCCTAATGTATGCTAGTGAGGAAAACAAAATATGATAATCTTCCTCCAGAGTATTCACGTGAATTAATTGTTTGCTATGGTCGTACTCATATGCATGCTGCTTTTGCCTGAAAATATGTAACTTGTTCCCTTTAAGACAGGTTAGCGCTGAGTATCACGTCAATTGTGGTACTGATTGTGTAACTGGATTGCGAATCTCAAATTTAATGTGGGGCTTCACTCAAATGGAACCAAAGCTGGACCAATTCTATCACAGGACCGTAGCTAAAGCTTATGGAAATATTGTGTTGCCCCCCGAAAACGGTAGTGTTTTCAGATCTCGCCATTGGTCGGTTCGACCGTATAATATTGACGCAATAAATTTAGGACAGGTAGTTCTCTTCAATAATTTGAAAAGCATATATAGATGATGAAAGCTGGTGGATGCATGCATTTCGTATTGTCTCCTCAGTACCATTAACGATAACCGATAGCATAGATATAGTTAAGAGTGGGTGCAACCAGAAAAGCTTAAGGTGCAGAACGAATGACGGAAGTTCACAGATACCTCCAAAGCAGCTTTAGGCTTACAAATAATTGTTTCCGAACACAAAGCTGAGCTTATCCGGCTTATAACGAGAGCCTCAGCAAACCAAAAGAAGCGTAAATCATTTTGGCGTAACAAAACTTTAAACGCTGAGCCTAGCTCTATCCGGTGACCCGAGTCTAATAGGTGTTTTCCTATCAAGGAAGCCGGCGGTCTGCGCTAGCATGGAATCTGACGAGGCTAGACAATCTGAGCAAATTCACGTTGAACCCATCTTGGTACTTGCTCCTTTATTCGCGATGTCAACGTTCTATTAGTTCTGCCCATGTAACGCTTTTCGTAGTCACATACAAATTGGTATACACAGTGTGAGTTCGCCCTAATAGGCTGAGGTTCCCTCGTTGGAGGTATGGGCAAAATTCGGGTTCGGTTGATGACGACAACTTGTGCAGCATAGTAACTTCCTTGTGTAGCCGAAATTATACGCTTACTTGTCTTCAGCGTGGCTAAGTCACCTTTGAAGTTAACTCGACATACACTTTCTTCTTGTCTGCCGTATGCACCAAGTCTTTTGTCACCTGCAGTTGGCTGTGTTTCTCGATAAATTTTCGAGGGTAGTCCTCCGTCATCAGCGTTGTTGTAATTACCACTAGCTCATCGTCCAGACAGTCGGCAGAACAAATTCGTCTGGCAAGAGTCTCCACAAATGGCTATTTGTACCGCAATGGTGTGAAGCTGGTGAAATGCAAGTACTGATCGGACCAAGTAGATTTCCGGTAAATGGACCTCCTAATAAATCTATCAACCCTGCTACTTATGAGCATGTCCAGATATGGCAGAAAATTGTTCTGTATTATTTCGCATGTAAACCGTATGTTAGCATGAGCGCCATTGAGCCGTTCTACCAAATGTGTGAGCTGCTGCTCCGACGAGCAGAAAGCCAAGATATCATCGACATATCGGTTGTGGTAGGGCACCTGGGATATTTCCGTATAGATGCTTCTTTCTACCATCAGCATGAAGAAATCAGTGAGCACAGGACCTAATGTGCGGCCCATTGCTCTGCCTTCAATTGAACTATATGGTATTGCGGAAGTGAAATCCACATTCTCCGTGCACGATAGTAGAGTCTATCTTAGCAATTCAGTCGGAATTGGTAGCGAGCAGCCACGGTTTTCAGCTATTTCGCACACGCAATCAACCGTCTGATGTAGTGACACGTTGGTAAATATGGATTCTACATCCATGTAACCTATGACTTTGCCTAACAGGTTGAGTTCATCCAGCTCATCGATGAGTTGAAACAAGACTTTAAGACTGTCCGGATTGAACCGTTGTTTCAGCGGAGATAACAAATTCACTAACCAACGAGGGAGTTTATGCTGGTGCGCGTTCATCATTGAAAGGATTAGCCTGAATGGTACTTCACACTGATGTGTATTTGGAGACAAATACAACTATGGAATAATGCTACCATTCGGCTTCACACCGTTAAATGTACAGCAGTCTATCACGTGGTGGAGGAGAAGCAATTTCAGATGACGAACTATGAGCATTTCGACATTGCTTATGTCCCCCACTTTCGTGAGCCGTTCGAAATTACTCGTAACGTCGAGCATGGCGCACATCTTCTCATTTTATTCGGTTTTGTTCATGATTACCACTCCTAAACCTTTATCTGGTTACATTACCACTAGGTACTTAGCTCGTAGTTCACGTAAGGCTTTTAAGTGTCGAGCTGTGCTGGAACATTTTTTATTAATCGGCATGGTTTTCACCTAATGGGCAATATCGTTTAACTTGTTTTTGGACCAAACCTGCTTATCAGGGCTGATTAGTTGGAATTCCTTTAACTGGTCAAAACTTTCTCACACTGGGCTTCTATAAGCCCAATTTTAGTTATATCTACGCATCTAGGCTATTGGAAATTGTACTGATGCGACAAAACGAAATCCAGGCTTCTACCAGCCTTCGTCTTCTTTCCGTGCTATTCGCAAGAGATTTAGTCGAATTTTCACCTTTCGAAAGCAACATAATTGAGTTGCGTGCAGTCATCAAAGAATGAAGTAATTAAACCGAATTTCATCATACATGCCAAAGCAATAATTACCTTATACACACCTTCACACTCATTGATATTTTTAGTTTTCCATGGATAAAATATCCCGAGTCCTTGGAATAGCATATAAGTGACGGAACGTAGGACATTAGAGGATTGGTGTTCTCCTTGAGAAAGTGATGAACGTTGTAGACACACACTAACAAATCATACTTGTAAATATTTTTTAAGCCAATTAATATGGTTGATGAAATTAGCTCGCCGTAATTCAGTTTGTTCGTTAACAAAGAGGTTGAAATTTTCGTGTCTGAAGATTCACGCAGCTCGACAACTGTACTAGACGCGAGCTGACGGTAAAATAATATTCTGAACATTTGTCAAAAGTAAAACATACTAGCCTTCAGGTTAAATAGACCAAACTCAATTTGAAATTTTACCGTACGACGGTTTGGTCTTTTATATACTCATCAATTGTGCGCATCCCCCAACTACATCATGAATGGAACCTGCGACAATGAGCAACTTGCGCCATTAGCTTACCCTTAGTGTCTCTATGTTTCCAGAGTCCGCAGCAAACCCTGATAATTACAAGGTAACTGCGGAATAACTTGTTGCATGAAAGTTAACAAATTTGAAGATAACAAAGTTCGGCTAATGTGACGAACGCGTGGCGCAAATAACTCACAATCACAAACATGGGAGCAATCATTATATTCGCGTTAACAACTTTCAGCCACTGTGGACTGCATAGCTGATGTCAGTGATGCACACTTATACAGCCCTGCCGTTTGGCCATTTTGTAACATTCAGAGAAGTAGAGTTTAGTGACGCTGTATCGCGGTTATATTGCGCACCAAACGGTCCGCTATCATCTTCTGTGGCATAGTGGCATGAGCTGCTGGTTATAGATGCAAACCGTTAGTGGAAATAAATGTGATCCCTAACTTGAAGCCGCGTACCTTTAGGATTCCTTCAGGCACGAGGTGATCATTCAATATATTGCGTAGAGTATATGTAACACTTTTGATATAACATGTCGGACGTCGCTAAATGTACAGCTTTTCGCTTTGGTTTGACGGGCTTAATATACTGAAAGCTTTTTACATGGATTGATTCCCGCGGAGACCGTTTCTACCAGATATACAATGTTAATCAATCGTGGTTTGACGATTTTTAATCATACACCCAGGATTTTTACTTTATACGATAGAGGATACTCCCGGCTTTTGAGCATAATTTCTCGTCTCTTTCCATAGTTCTGTGCTGAAGATACATAAAGCGCATTTGTGGAAACCTGTCCGTTAAATTTCGCCGCTCCCGGTTTCAGAAAGTGCGATAAATCAATCGGTCTGGTGCAATAATGGTTACAACAGACTCTTGACCCACGTTCGTATGACGCACAAACGCAACCCACAAGCACGATGAGCCAGTCATTGGCGCTAGACGCAACAACTGGTTATCGTGCGCAGCTCAACAGCGAAGTGAAGTATACCCAAAAAACAGGCGACGGCCATCATGGCCACTACAATGGTAACCAGGAAAGAAGTTTTATCCAGTCAAACAGGTATTAATTAACAAAACTGACGTTGGCATGTAAGCATTGCAATAGCCACTAAGGCCCGAAGTATTTCAGTATATCAGGACACCACAAGTGGTGAAGCCACCTGCTCCAAGTAGAGATTCAAAGACCGGTGGGGATAATACACCCCGTTGTGGCGTTTCTTTCGCGGATAGTAATGTTATATTCGGTAACGCGGCTAAATCTATGGCAGTCCTTCCAGCTGATCACATGTTGGACGAACTTCAATGGTTTAAAATGTGCGTAACGAAGCTTCTTCCACATGCTTTTCCAGGCATTACTGTCAGGAAGCTGATTATACTAAGGAGCCTCTCAGTTAATGTACCAAACCCTCGACCGCTGCTATTTCGTTTGGTACTCGCTACCCCGGAAGGACGCAGCGCTCTTATGCGGTTTGCCTTTAAGCTTAAAGATACAAATATTTGCGTTAAGTCGGAACTTCCGCTGGCCAATAGGCTGAAGCTAAGGGAGGCGATCAAGGAACTGAAAAGCAGGCTAGAGGGTGGTGAACATGCTCTCCTGTTAGTGGGTTTTCGGATGGTCAGCCGGCGGCAATTTCCGCCCTACCACTGCCAATTCTAGTAGCGCACGACCCAGGTCTGGATCTAACGAATACCTTCAGATAGTGTTAAGTAATCTGCGCAGTCTAAGGAATAAGGTGTACGAGTTAGGTCTGCTTGTAGATGGCTCTCATCTATATATACTCGCATTCACTAGAACATCCCTGTCTTAGGATATCACAGATGGTGAAGTACATCTATCTGGCTACGCACTATTTAGATGCGATCGCTCCGCTGGCCGGCAGAAGGGGGGCGTCGCTCTTGATGTGATCTGTAAACTTGATGTTTTGAAGAACTGCTTATTGCAGTCAGCATACAAAACTGTTGAATCCCTATCAGCTGTTATTATCACATCCTCGGCTCAGGTTACAGTTGTACTTTTGTATAGAAGCCCTGGGAGCATATCTAAAGAGGTACTTGATTTCATTCGCTCCCAGTTTGCAAAAATTGTTTAGTGACTGGCGACTTCAACCTCCCAGAGGTTTTCTAGGCGGATCTTCCTTGCGATTCAGCCTCAGGCACATTCGGTGCAGATTTGCTCGAGCTTACGCTCCAAGTATCCTCGCGTCAGTTCATGGACCTCCCTACTAGGTACATGGACGCCCAAGTACCGTCTACCTTAGACCTTGTATTTGCTAAGTCACTGATTTTGTTGGTGACATTACTTACGGACCTTCACTGAGTTCCAGTGGTCAAGTTTGCCTGCTCTTCATTTGTACTCTGTCTAGACGCTACCAGGGTACTGTTGAGGCTCTCCCAAACATACGGCGCTCAGACTATCAATCAATGGGAGCCAAGGTTTCATGGTTCCATTGTGAGATCGCAGAGGACGATACTGTCTAGGTTGCCTAGGATAAATTTAAGTCTTACATCACAGAAGTCTCTGCTCCCTTCATCCCAGTCACAGGAAGAAGGGAGGTACGAGCACAGATGCCCTGGATAGATCCAACTGACGGGCATCTACTATCAAAGAGGTCTAAATGTTGGCGGACATACCGAGATGCCCCCGCCACCTATATTTATGACAGGTAATGTAAGGCTAGAAAGATATGTAAGCAGCATCTCAGGGATGCTCTGCTCCATTTTGAGGAAGGGATAGCGGAGGAGGCTTCAGGAAATTCAAAAAAGATTCTTCGCCTATTTCAAAAGGCGCTGCGGTTCGAACATGTTAATTCCAGTATTGATGCGTGATTACGGTACTCATGCGCTACGGACTATGACGACGCCTGCGTACTTAGTGGGCAATATGCAGCAGCTTTTGTAAAGGAAAGCACTTTGACAGGCGTTGAGCTGGTTTGCGGGATCCCAGAGGGTTCAGGACTATCTGAATTTATTGTAGCGGAGACGGAAGTTCTTAGGCTGCTACATGGGCTGAAGAATTCTGAGACCTCCGAGCCTGATTTAATTCACCCGTAACTACTGTATGCTTTGGCTGATGAACTAAGTGGACCGCTCGCTATGGTGTTTCAGAAATCGCTTGACAGCTGTGCATACCTTCCGAATGGAAAGAAGCTGTCATCTGTCTTATCTTCAAAAATGGGGACAGGAGTCTGTCTGAAAATTACAGGCCAGTTGGCGTCACAATTGTAGTAGTCAAACTCCTCGGGAAACTGATGTGAGATACATTGGAGAGTCATCTGAGTAGATTTAATCTACTTAGCAATGTACATCACGGATTCCGGAATGGATTTTCGTGTCTGACAAATCTACTGGTGGCTCGCGAAAGTTGGGCAAATGCAGTGGATAACGGCCCCCCACTGGACGTACTTATCGTCGACTTTTCGAAAGCAGTTGACAAGGTATCCCAGTTGAAGCTCACACAGAAGCTGACCTACTACGGGTTATCTGGTCGCGCTCATTATTGGGTGACTGCCTTCTTGGATGGTAGAGAAGAGTGTATACTGGTAGGCTTTGATCTATCGTTTAGACAATCTGTCCTCAGTGGCTTGCCACAGAGCTTGTTCCTTGGACCGCTGCTGTTCTCTATCAATGTGAATATCCTACCCACGGAACTGGAGGTACCATAGCTGCTATTTGCTGATGACCTGAATCTGTGGAACAATGTCGATATTCGTAAGGGGTTCCGAAGCTATTCAGCCAGCCTTGGATAAGCTTTGGGACTGGTCTACTTTATGGTTACTGCCCATAAAACAGGAAAAGTGCTCCGTCCTTCGAAATGGAGGCGGTTGTCCTCCTACGAACTACTTATTCGGTGGGGTCGAACTCCCCGTGTATCTAGGCAGGTTGACTTAGGCGTCGTACACTCTTCGGCTTTACACTCCGGGGAGAATGGAAGAAAGCCGCAAGCAGAGGTTTCCGCATGTTGTGGTTACTACAACGTTCATACGGAGTCTTGACGGGTGACATATTTAAGAGACTGTTCTCGGCTTTCGTTCGGCCTCATCTGGTATACTGCGTCCAGGCTTGTCCGCCCTGCTTCGTCAGGGACACAATGGGGCTTGAGTGGGTTTTACGAGTGAGTACTAGGTTAGTCGAGGGATTACGGAGACGGACGTTCCCCAAGCGTCTACTTATTTTATGAATGCATTCAATGCACTACCGAAGGCCTAGAGGAGACCTAATCTTATCCTACCGTATCTTAACTGGGAAGGTTGGTCCAGATTTAGCTTGGATATTTAGACCCGATAGATTGCTTGTTCTACGCAGTCATATCTTGAATCTAGACAAACCTCGAGCCGAGCGGATTACGTCGGAAATCCGGCTGTCACGTAGGGTCATCGAGCGCTGGAACATGCTTCCAAAAGTGCTATCAGGGAAGCTACGGTTAAGGGGTTTGAGCGGCAACTTGACGCTGTTGGGTGGCAACACGAAACCTACAATTTTCCTGAGTAACTCCCATCTTCGCACTTCGATTTCCTTTTCTGTACCACTGGTATTATTTTCTTATTTAAGAGCACTTCCTTATTCTATACCTCCGATTTACCTTCTTGTCATTTGCTTACTTCACGTGACTGCCACAGAGGGACTGCTAGAGCAGGAAATGTGGCCAGTAACTAGATGACCAGGTTGCGATACGTGTGTTCCGTTTTAGATACATCAAGAACTGAGCCCTTCACCAGTTCATGGCTCAACGATCCACTCAAAATGGAACACTCACTGGATTCTCCTTTCGTTCCAGTCCCATCTGAACTTGAACTTGGGCTGTAGAACTGAAAAAGTCAAAGCGACATTACGCCGGAAGAAGGTTTCAATTGTAAACTAAGTATTAGCATTAGAACAGAGGTCTGACAGTCTATTTGCCGTCGCTATAGATTGTTTACTTGCAGACATTTTGTCGCTAGAGTCGAAACTAACAAAGCTTGCATCTTATCTGTGTAACCAAAATGCTGTCTCGTGAACGGCATTAAATTATGTAAATTTGTGGGAGTATTATCAACACGATTTTGAATAGCGATAAGTTGGGGGCATAAATTACATGCATCTGGATGGCGTTCGAGGTATTGACCCAGAAGCAGAAGTCCGGTCTACTCTATTTCGTGGCCAACTTAATCAGATTACTTCTAATAGATGTTTATGGCTGATTTTAAATATGATAAAAGCAATAACAGCGCTGAACATCTAACAAAGTTTGTGCCCTTTCAACTGAAGAGTTTGCTGCCTGCTTCAATTGGTAGCTTCTAAATTTGGTTTCATGGCTCCCATTTTGTAGGGGCAGTAAACTTTGCTGTCATTTTTACCTATTTGAAGGGGCAATATAAACTAACTCCTTAATATCTACTTTGCAGCTGGCGAGTCACCCGAGTGTTCAGTTAATCCAATGTCGGCGCAGCAAAACGCTG
The DNA here is from genome assembly GCA_944474145.2 of Dicrocoelium dendriticum. Lineage (NCBI taxonomy): Eukaryota > Metazoa > Platyhelminthes > Trematoda > Plagiorchiida > Dicrocoeliidae > Dicrocoelium > Dicrocoelium dendriticum. Next base: position 33,528 of record CALYDF020003353.1, read on the forward strand.
ATATCGTCCTAGATGGTTCATTGCTGTGATGTCTCGTACAGTTAACTCTGGGTTTCGGTCGAGGATGGCTACTTGGAACTGCATAGCACTCATTCGGCACTTGGTATTTACTAGAAGACGGAAAGTACAAAGCGTTTGCATGACACCGGCAAGGGACCAACACTCTGCTTCCGCGTTTTCACCGTTGTACATCGTGCTTCCAACAGCCAAAATAATCTATAATCACCGAAATATGACCGCTAGCCTGTGCAGCATTCGCAAGATGAAGTCTGCTAGCATAAGTGTGCCATTTAGCTTATGATATGGAAAAACGGTTTGCATTTGTCTGCGTGAAACGCAGTGATTCCTTATATTATAGTTGAAACAAATCTGGTTATATTATCTCAGCATACTAATCATTTCGTGACATCACCAGCGAAATGCAGGACGTTCGAAAGGATGGTACGCCTAAAGCACGTCTGAGGAAACCAATAATAAGTGTGGCCGAAATACGGATCCTAATCAACCATTGTGCTCAATGTTAGCAAGATAAGAGAAAGAGCCCAAGCACCAAAACCGGCATACCCTGGTGAAGGCGAAAGTATATCATCCACTTAAATTTGCATCGTTTTAATTAACTACATGTAAATACCAATGACACGGCCGTAAAGTGATCGCAAGGCAGAGTCACTGTTTGTTTAATTACAAACACACACAAGGGAAACTTTTACCGCCCGACAAATAATAGTTCGTAAAAAT